>WION01000401.1:0-48233 GCA_015039365.1 Amanita rubescens
TCAGCATAGAAATAAAACAATGGAAACGGACGTCTACGCTTTCGGTTGCCTTTATTATGCCGTGAGTTTTAAGTATCACTTAATTTAAGGTATTGAGCTTTGACTGCACAGACATTCTTTGGTATTGTGCCATTTCATGACAAAACCGAGTTCCAAATCGTGCGACTGTCCATGGATGGAAAAAGCCCGGATCGATTGGAAAGTCCAGAAATGGCGGATGAAACATGGAATCTTATTCAGATATGTTGGAAATCCAAACCCTCTGAACGCCCAACCATGGATGAAATCGTCGAGACAATGAAGTGTTTTCTTTCATAGGGTGAGCTTCCGGGGTTGTTGAGATACTACTCGCCAGTTTGAAATGTTGCCGTGCGGCGTGCGCATTTATCTGCTACAGAATTGATGTGATCGTAGCGAACAATTACTGTACAGGTGGACAGCTATACGCGTAGTGTGACGCTGATGGTTTTTTTATTGTGCCAAACATGTACAACGGTAATTCCGATGTTACCCGATGCCCTGATACAAGATTCTACCCACCGCCATCTGACTGACAAAAACAATGCTCTCTGGCTTGCACACCGCTACCACCATCTGAGGAATACAAGATGAGCCGTAGTCTGTACAACTTTTCGATGAAACGTATCGGTGGGTGCGTGACCATAATGTTTTTGGCGATCATGACGCTGATTCTGAATTTCTGATAGGAAGGGATCCGGTCCACATACTCTACTGAACCAAGGAGTTAGGACTTGTTAGAACCGCCGCCAACGGTTCGCCGACGACGCCGACGAAGACATCATCCAGGCAAATGATGTCGAGTCGGTCCAAGACATCCTCCGCTGATCTGCCGAAGTATCACATTTACGAGTGATGTGAAATTGTGAGTGAAGGATTGATTAATTATACGAGCTATCGCACTGATTATGCGAAGAGACGAAGGCTAGGACGGAAGGAATGCAATAGTCGGTGGTGCAACCTCTACTCATTTGTTATCCAATTGCTCATCACCTTTGCTAGGTTAGCCAAGTTGGACAAATGTCTCCGTAGATGTAACAGAAGAGCACTCTGATCAGGCGAAATCACACCGGTCAATCCCCTGGTGCCTCTTTATTGACAGATCTACGGATTTCAACATCACCGATTTGGCGAAGAATAATCTCGGTACCTTGCCGAGCTGTTCTTTTTAAGCTTATTCACCCACGCTCAAACCCCACTTCAGGTTTCCTTGGATGCCTTCAGCAATGACATGTTGTCGAGAATCTACAGGTACACTATCCGGCCGGGAACGATGATAGCAATACGCGGCAAGCAAAGTTTGGAATCTGAGATGTGATTGATCGACGATTATTCAATGGCGTAAATGGAGAACCTTGCAATAATAGATTGAGGGTGGTCGGCGCTCGCTCGCTATCTGTTGTGATCGTCAATGTGTGGCACGCCTACAATGAAAAGACGCTTGGCACAGCTTGGCACTGACAGGCACTTGATTACTTAAGGAGAAGATAAATACTCACCACCCGGTTTCCCTGAGTGGCATTGTCGATTTGGTGTACCACATAAAATTTCGAACGAAGATAAGGTTTTGCTGGATTGGCGCTCGAAATTCGAATACCTGTTCGCTAGGTAATAGTTCCGACCATCTGCACTGGACAGTGACTGGCACAGGCCAGCGGTTATCGTCTGATCGCGTGAATTGTACGGCACGACCAAATGTGCCGTAATTAGGTCCGTCACACAGACCTATTCCAGGCAGTGTAAACGTGCACATATTTTATAAAGCTGGTGACAGCACGCTGTTTACGGGCCTCCCCTGCCCAGGAGTTCCACCCCCGTCATGGGTTGCTTTTCTTCCAAAGTCAACAACGTCCTTCAGGACGGGATACTGCTTGCTACTTCCATGGCTCCCGTTCCAGGCTTGGGACCTGCTGCCGCTCTTGTGATCGACATCATCAAGCTATGCCAGGCGGTTCCACATAACAGGTGTGGATAATCATTCCCACGGTGCAACGTTACTTTCTAACTCTTCGCAGAAATGCTGCTCGCAGTCTGGCTGAAAGGTGTCAGAACCTATACAAAGCTCTAGAGCAGTACGAGAAGAAGCCTATTCCTGATAGTACAATTCAACCCCGTGATGCGGTGTTCAAGTCAGTCGCTGGTTCTTCAATGAAGGGTTTCCACTGACAACGTTTAGATGCCTCAATCGGGTCAAGGACACGATGCAGAAGTGGTCGGAGAAAAGCTCGTTTGACATGTTGTTGTTCCTGGGCGAATTCGAGGCCGAGTTCGATTATTGTGATAACGCAATAAACGATTGCCTTAGAACCTTTAGCGTTAGTTCCTTGTTTGCAAAAGGGTGCATTTCTAACAAATTTCCAGACTGTTTTCCAAATGGAAACTCTGGTACACCAAAAAGAAACGGAAAGATGGAGAATGGACCTGAAGGAGCGTCAGGACGCCGACCATAAAGATATTATGGAACAGCTCGCTGCTGCCGATTTCACACAACGATTGACGGAGAGCAAGGTCTTGGAGGGCCAGAATGACATAAAGGGGATTTTAGTGATGATGCAAAAGGTATGTGAACTGTACACGTGGAGGCTTGGATTGTTTAACATACGCGATTAGGGCCTAGCGGAACACAAGGTCGTGTCGGATGAGGGACGCAAGCGTATGGCCAAGAATCTATACAGATTGCTTCGGTTGTCCAATCTGGTCCCACCCGAATGTCAGCTGGACTCCGGAGAGATTGAGTGGTCTGGAGAAGTTCCCATCGATGGCGGCAACAAAAACGTTGACATGTACAAGGGTCTATATCTCCAAAGCGAGGACGTGAGGATCAAGGTCATCCGCTCCGTCAATATGAAGGACGAGAATACGGTCAAGGTATGCCTTCCTAACGCTGAAATCTACCTCGCTTGTGGCTCAAAATGCTTTCAGAGGATAAGACGCGAAGTCGAACTGTGGTCAGAGATTTACGCAGTGGACAAGGGAAAACATGTTATACCATTCTATGGATTTTACAGCCCCGACGGCATTCGTCTGTGAGCGCGCTCGAGAACGTTATACAACCCTTATGCTAACGTTTCTGCCAGTGCTTTGGTTAGCCCATGGGTTGATAATGGAAATGCTTTAGCATATGTCATGAAAAACGACAACGTTCTCGATTATAAAAAGCTGGTACATTGCCTTGCCTAGTTTTCACGCCAAGAGTTTAATTGCATCAGTAGATTATCGGCATTGCAGCAGGGATCAAAGTCCTGCATTCTATGAAACCTCCCATTATCCACGGGAATTTGAGAGCAGTCCGTACCGTTGTTCATCAGTCACATAAGAAATCATTGATATCTTGATCAGGAAAAGGTACTTATCAGCGATCAGGGCCAACCACTAATCGCGGACTTTGCGCTTGCAAAGGCATGTTTCCGCGATCTGTTTTCATACGTATTGCTAATCTTATTGTTGAAGATCGAAGGAAATCCGATCACCCAAACCACTGGGGAGTCCGATAGTTGTAGGTGGTGTGCACCGGAGATGTTTGAAGAACAGGCCACCGTGTCAACCAAGGGTGATGTCTATAGCTTTGGCATGACGATTCTCCAGGTTAGGCTCGGTTCCTTCTACTTTTTGTCTGAGATGCTCAATTCTTTTCAGTTGTATACACATGAGATGCCATACGTTAATATCAACAAAACCTTCCACGTGTATTCTAAGAAGCGGGAGGGTGACGGACTACCCGATCGCCCGCAGGATGAGCGTGTCGTCGAGCGTGGGTTGGATGACAGAATATGGGGGCTTCTTTGCCTCTGCTGGTCCAGGGACCCGGAGCGCAGACCTTCAATTAATGACTTGGAGACGAAACTGTTGAAACCGGCTGAGCAGTTGCCTCAGGGGTCTTCTGTAGTTTTAACCGGGAATGAGCTGGTCGTAGAACCGATCACACTTTTGGCAGGGAACGCGCTGGGCGTCGAGGACGATTTCGGCGGTGAGGGTCACGGACACGACGCCGAGCATAAAGGTGTAGAGGGGGATGATACGCGAGTGCAAGCTATTGCATGCTAATATTCAGATTTATTGATACATAATAGGGTATTATATATGTAGCGACGGTGTAATCATCTAAAGGTGGCTTTACTCCATGTCCTGCCGGACTCTTTCTCAACTCCAAGTTACGTGTAAACTCCGAGTCATCCTTATTCTTCACGCCTACATGTTCCATGGTAACCGATGGCAGATCCAATTGCTGTGCAAGAATAACAATTGTTCTGATTGCGGCTGTTCCACTCCGATGCGCGTTGTTCCACGTCGATAACAAACTTGGACCAAAATTGGCATTCGTTGACAACATATATTCGGCTCATGCGTAGGCGGTAAGCATAGTGTCACCTGCAAGTCTAATGATGCAATAAGGATAATACACGTCAATAGACTTGGGATTGCAACGGGCGGAGCACAGATCGCTAGACAGTCCGCTAGGATTGATACTGGAATCAGTGCGTTTGTATCTTACGGATGAAGGAAGAACAACACACTTCGTCAGAAAGATAAAGACCATTAACGGCGTTCAGGTACCAAGTCCGAGTCTGTTTGGTGCCACAATTTCTGCGAAGTTTGAACTATGAGATCCAAGATGACGCGACTTAGCATCCTGCGAGAGAAGGTGGTTGTCTGCCAAGGCGTCATGATTGCCGAGAGAAACGATCGATGATGGGCGGACCCCTCAGCTAGAGATACATGGAGTAGTAACAGAAATCCAGATTCTTGACCGCGACGTCTTGCTTGATCCCCTTTGAAGTCCTTGCGAGGCGGGTGAAGAGGAGCTAAGTATAAATGTGACACTAGCAATTGCGAGTCCGACGTTGTCATGGTGACAGCGCAGAAGTTTCGCTGTTCTTTTCGGAGATTGAAACAAATGAAGACGTCACTTGCCTTGCCACTAGTACCACAAATCAATGCAATGCAGCGTGGGCGTCAGACTTTGACACTTTGCTGATCTGACAGCTATGATAAACCTGGCATGATCAACGTGACCCTCCATCCCAATGCCATCATCCCTTGCGAACTTCTTCTCTGCCTTTACCAGGACGGGAGTCCAGCTCACTGTATCCGTCGTGCCAATCCCTGGCCTGGGACCTGTCAGCGACCTCCTCTTGGGGATCATCGAACTTTGCGACAAGATCCCCCAAAACAGGCATGTACTGTCTGTCGCTCACGACCCGCGAGCGCAATTCATCCTTAATTTTTTTCTCACAGGAATGCCGCTCATCATCTGGCTGAACGATGTCACTATCTGTGCAAGGCTCTGGGGCAGTACGAGACGGCGCCTCTTCCCAATCGGACGGTTCAATACCAGACAGCGGTTTTCGAGTTAGTTGTTGGTTCCTCCACGTTGGATTTCATTGATCGGATCTGTAGATGTCTCAAAGAAGTCGAGCATACGATGCGCGAGTGGTCCAAGAGAAAATGGCACTATCTGTTAGTGCACCAAGGTGATCTCGAGGCAGATTTCCACGTTTGCGATACCAAAATACTCGACTGTTTTCTTACCTTCATGGTGAGCAGCCTGAGGTTGTATCGAAAGAGGTTTTTGTTATTGATCATCTTTCAGACCGCTTCCCAAATGGAAACGCTCGCGCGCCAGAGAGAGGATGATGAATGGCGGACGAGCCTGAAAAGGAGTCTTGATGCTGATCGCAAGGTCATTATGGAACTGCTTGCCGCTCCCAATCTCGTGCAATGGGTGAAGGAGAGTAAACTTACGTCGTATGATCAAAAAGAGATTTCAGCGATGATCCAAAGCGTGCGTTGATTACACATATGGAAGCCCGTCCTATTAACATGACGTCCGGCTTTAGAGCTTAGCAGAACGTAACGCCATATCGGAAGGGGAACACCACCGTATGGCAAAGAATTTATACGACCTGCTTCAGTTATCCAATCAGCTTCCGCCAAACTGCCAGCTGGACTCTAGAATGGTCGAATGGGCGGGTGAAGCACCTTTCGCAGGCGACAGGAACGCCGAAATGTACGAAGGAAGATACCTCCGCAGCCAAGATGTGAGAATTAAAGTCATCCGCTCGGTCAATGCAGGGGATGAAAAGAGTATAAAGGCGCGTTGCTCCTAACATAGAATCGTCTTTGATTGACATAACGTTCAGAGAATTAGGCGAGAGGTGGAGCTATGGTCGAAGATTCATAACACTGATCAGGGAAAACACATTATACCGTTCTGTGGTTTCTACTCTCCGGATGGCGTGCGTCTGTGGGTGCCCTCTTTGGTGTTACGTGTGTCCCTCGCGCTAATACACCTTAGTGCTCTGGTTAGCCCGTGGATAAGCAATGGAGACGCGCTGGCATATGTCGAAAGGCACGACAATCTTCTCAACTACAGAAAACTGGTGCGTTGCTTTGACCGTTTCCTGCGCCGTGTTTTAATTCCATCATTGCAGATCCTCGGCGTTGCAGAAGGGATCAAAGTCCTCCATTCCATGAATCCTCCTGTTATCCACGGAAACCTGCGAGCAGTCCGTATCTGTTATGCTAGCCAACGTATACAGGAGCGCTGATATCTTCAAAGAGAAAAATACTTATCGGAGACGCCAGCCAGCCCCTGATCACGGACTTTGCGCTTGCCAAGGTATAAATGTCACCTTCGGCCATGCATATGACCTAAATCGTGGCTTTATAGCTGGAAGGAAACTTGATCACTCAAACAAGCGGCGAGTCGGATAGTTGCAGATGGTCCGCCCCAGAGATGTTTGAAGATGGAGCTACCGTATCGGCCAAAAGTGATATCTACAGTTTTGGAATGACGGTTTTGGAGGTTGGTTCAAGTTTTTATAAGTTTGATATTGGGTCCTGAATTTTGCCCAGTTATTCACGCACCGGGTACCATACGCCGATATCAAGAAAAATATACAAGTGATCAAAAAAAAAGAGAAGCCAGACGGAATACCCAATTGGCCGCAAGATGGGCAAGCCATTGGGCGTGGACTGGACAATAGAATGTGGGGTCTTCTCTGCTTATGCTGGTCCAAGAATCCACAGGACAGACCTTCGATTGACGAACTGGTGATGCAACTCTGAACTTTGCTTTGTGATCCCTGGACAAGAAAGACATTATCAATACCATCAAACTGTATTTGTTACCACATGTATTGTATCCGGTTATGGAAATGGACCAAGGGCACTTCTGCCTGTTAACACATGTTTCGGCGGAGGTCTAGCATTTACCATCCTGTGGTTTTCCGATGGCCATCGTCTGTGAGCTCTTGGAACATCATCTCGGTCCTTTGTCGTAACAGTGTGCTAGTGCCCTGGCCGTTTCGAACGGACTTCGCGCCTCTTAATGCATACAATGCCATATGCATGGCGGGCACTCAAGATCGTCGATGGAGGTTAAGGATATGTAAAAGCACGACCGATATGGAGGTCAGTTCAACTTTCCTTGTGTGATTTAACACTAGTTTCCCACTAGTTGTCGGCGCACGAGACACGGGACGTCAATATAAGGTCCAAGCATCTGCAGGATGGGTCTTCGATTGACGAACCGTTGCGCAAGTTCCAAAATTTCTCAATGATTACCTTTGCAATTTAAGACTAATGGTCACGAATACGAGGCTTACCATAGCAATTTCTTAAACGAAGTGACGTACCGGAACCTGATGATCACTGCCAACCCACATACCTGATTAGAGAAACAATACTGATCTATCTAACAGATGACGAGGGAATCGATTGGATACTCACCGAAATTACGGGAAAATTCGCTGGTGATCCGCTGAAGTAGCACTTGTGTATGTATCCTATTGGCCCAGCTGTTGACGAATTGTCGACGTCGAGACTTTCTCAGATCGAGCAAGTTGTACATCAATCGTAAAGGCCCTTTTGCTATACTTTGACCTCGGATGGCCGCAGTGCATTCACACGAGTACGTAGTCACACCTTACCATTTATCTCTCATCTTTGTCAATTCACTCCACTGATTATTTGTCTGGTTCTGGGCGTCTTCGGGATCAAAGCAGGACAATTGCGGACGCAGCCACCATGTGATTTTGCTGCGTCCGCAATCGGTAAAGCCAAGACCCTCAAATCATGGGCGATGTCGGAGATGCCAATATCTTCAACACGAACAAGGTGTCATCTCCGACCTCGTGGATCTGTCTAAAGATTGGTGTAAGGTGTGGATTGGACGAACTTACATAATCTTTGACTGTCTTTTTGCATGTATGATGTGTGGCATACATATGGAACGGCGATGCTTAGGCTTGAAAATGCTTCGTTGCGCAGTACAGCAGTTTACCTTTGAGTTTCTTTGCCATTCGTTTCTTAAAATCATTCAAGTGCCGCCCGTCATTCTTCAGCTCACAATTCACGATTCCTTCCTGGAGAAAATAGAAACAGAATGAACACTCACCTAAACTCAGGGAAAATCTCGCAACCCGTATATCCTTCCCAAGCAACCCCTCGCCCATGACGACGTGCTCCTCTGAAACCCTGCTAGCCGCGAGGTCCATCTGAAACAGGGCCCCAGACGTCCTTGGAATTGGGCGATGTGATGATGATCCACTTCTTCAACAAGCAACGTAGATTTGCGCAGCGGCGTGGAACAATGTGGTGGTAGTGTGGCTGATGATGATATGGCATATGCGGCCGCTGTGGGAGTGGACCTGGCTATAGCCGAAATGAGGCGAAATTTACGGGTGTATCCATGTCTTGGAATACACCAACCGCGTGATTATGTGCACGGGTTCCGGTGGATTCAAAGTGGAGCCTGTGAGACGGAAAAGGAGCAAGCTGTGCATATTGCGAAGTCTGTTATAAAGAGACGGGTAAAAACGGTGGATGGAAACGTGGCATCGCATGAGTCAAGGGTTCTGAAAATTTGAGCCTCCTTTTAAGGCTTTCTTGCGTTTCAACTTTTGTGATGCTCGATCATCATTCCGGCAGGCCAGAAGCTCTGGGAAGGAGTCGGGGAGAGATCCGCAGTCCCTCGTGAACACGCGCTTTACCGTAAGGAAGCGCCGAGACTCGTTGATCAGCTATCACTTGGCTCGAGTCTCATGCCAGCAGTGGCAATCTAAGGCGTCCTAGTCAGTCTCGCTAAAGCCTCGCACTCACAGCGTGGATCTGCGCCTCGTCGAATCGCGAAATAATCCATGAACAATGTCCAGGTCCTAGCGGCGAGATTTGGATATGTCAAATATCAAGATCCAATTTTCAGCTAAGTTGTAGGTGACATGTATGTAGTAGTTAGGGCTGGCGTACTATCATGTCTTGGTTGCGAACTTCTAAGTAGCATCCGATTAGGTCACAATGTTTTTATATGCCCATCAGACATAAACGAGGAACATAATCTAAAACTAAGAGCGAACTTAGTATAATGCCACGCTGGCGTAGAAATTGTTTACTCCACTCTTTGATGTAGGCGACGGCGTCAAATATTGCCGCGATGCACGGTTGAACGTTTAGTCATCATGCTTCTTTCCTCTTTATTCGGTTTCTCATGGGATTGATGCATTCACCCCCGTATGGATGGAAAAAGATTCCCGGCTTCAAGCGCTGCTTGGCCAGACGACGCGGTCCAATCTGAACCTGATGCTGTCGAATATGCCGGCTTCAATTGAGTTCAATGAAGGGCCTGCCGTAATGGTCCTTCACAACATTGACATTGAACATCCACGTTCGTTTGTTCTCCGTGCCCCTTCAATCGCCCAGTGATTACTCATCACAGATGCAGGACAGCCTCGGCGCTAAACATTCTCTTCACTCCACGATCATGAATTCGGGTTGGAGTTCACGGGTGTCTCTGACCTCCGTTAATCGCACCGAGACAAATGTTGTGCCTACTACAGACCGAATCGTGGAAGAATGCCCAAGGTGATATTAGGTTGAACCATCAAAAGAATCTAGCTGAATTTGTTGTAGGTTCCGGATCCTTGTCGTCGGCCGAGTAAATCTTGTTGCCGTTCCTACACGTTTTTCCTGATGTCATTTCACAGTCTGGGATAGCGAAAGCGTCTCTCGTCAACGCTGTGTTTGGGGCTCCTTTCGAGGTGCATCCTCTTTTTGGCTGTGCTCCAACCGCTAACCACCATCTGGGAAATTCAGGGCCTACCAGGCACAATTCCCATCAATCAAGAATTCATCTCGCAACGGAACAAACGTCTGGCTATCCATTATTTTAATGATTATGAACCAGGAAGTGTGGAAAAATTCGGTATCTTGAAAAAATTTATCACAGATCGTAGTCGGAAGAAGTCTTTTGCTGAAAGGCTTCATGCTATTTGGTGTGCCTTTAAATCATGCAAAGCAACATAGTTCATGTTACCTCCCAGGTTATGCGTTCCCGCACATTCCGCTGACTCGAAACTCGCATTGGATGAAAAGATTTTCAAGTTGAATCGAAATAAAGGCAACTATATGCAATCTTTGTCTGAATCTATACTCACGTTGATAGTAGTACCGATAATTGTCGTTTTGACTAAATCCGACACTTTTGTATCCAAGCAGGCCGAAGCGAGCAAGGGCAGTCAAGAATCTGCCGAAAGGGAATTCAAAGAAAGATATGATCGGGTCTTCGAGACGTTGATCAAGAACGCTGTTATACCGTACACGCTCGTATCTCGTATGTATGCTTCTTGTGTCGCTTCGACCATGTTGACATCTTCTTTCAGTCTTGCAGCCTGAAACACTCCAGCGGCTGGTTCAGACCACGATGCAAAGTGTAAGAGACGGAAATTCAAGGCCACTATCTTTTCTCGCTCGCTTCAAGAAACGTTTATCCAGGGAGAACTATCAACCAGCAAGATTAGATGAAGAATTAGCGAGTCCAGCTCCAGCTGTTTTAGCTGCGGCACAACGTGTTGATATGACGGTTAAGATTGCAACATCAATAAAGTACGCTACCATGTCCCCAATATGCTAGATCTGACGCCTTACTATCACAGAGTAGGAAAAAAGAGTAAGCGGTAAGCTTTCAACGTTCAACGTTCTTAACGTGGCTTGCAGCAATAGTGCCTGACGCGCACTTCTCCAACACTGTTCTACAAAAATGCCTAAACGCGATACATAAAGACATTGTCACGATCTGGAATATCGAGGATCCAGATGAGGTACGTGCCAGAATCTATATAAGCCGTTTTTTTCGGATTCATCGTACCTTAATAGTTACTTCTCAATGACACATTCCACCGCCGGATGATGGTCCTTGTGGATGATCTCGGGCAAGACGAACCAAACATTACCTCGACTATGTGGGTGGAACGACAACCTTCTTAACAATCAGCGCAGCTGATGGTCATTGTCAGACCAAGAAATATGACAATAGCATCGACTGCGACTGCGCCGAGCTTAGCAAGCGTGCAAACGAACGGTGTTCACCACAAATTGTAAGTAGACACCTCTGTTATACCGCCCATTGTGCTGAACTTCACAGGCCCGAGCATATCCGCTGTCTCATGGGCTATGTAGTGGATCTCACACTTATCCTACAAACTGTGTTTCAAGCTTCGTTCCAAAATCAATCGACAGAGAGGGTGACACCTGACTGCCTCAGCGAAATCCTCTATGAGTTCATTTGTTCGGGAAAGAAGGATACGATTCATGCTGCTATCGTTGAATTTGTCGGACATCAACATCCACCCGCAAGTAATGACATAGTGGATAAGATCACGTTGTTGATCGAGCAAAATGCGGTATGACACTCATATCCCGGCGTAAACGTACCTGCTAATGATACAACACAGATAAGAGAAAATGATCTACGGTTTGATCGAACAAGGCCTCTTCTGCCCACATTACTGGCCGTTCTCAGGGTCGAGGTGTGAGCTTTCAAAGTATTTTAACACTAGTACTAATCATCAATGCCTTTCAGCTACCTGCGCGTAATGCAGTCAATCGGATCACTCTCGATTTTATGAGGGAACTGTTGAAGCCACATGATTATCACACCATCCCTGATGAACTGACCATGAATTCGGACATTGAGCTATTCCTTGATTTCATCGTCTTTGTGCGTCGTTGTGCTCGAGCCATTAACCTTGCTAATATCCTTTTCAACTAGCTACTCCACGACGGTAGCCTGGCTAATGACGACCTTCCAGATGCAACTCGAAGAGCGCGGAGACTAATGGGCAAGCTGTCCGAAAAGGATATCTTGCCCAAATCTCTATTTATTACCGATGTTAAGACGGATTCCACATTCAGAATCATTGGAATGGGAGGCTTTGGAAATGTTTCCACGGGCTCACGCGGAGGACAGCATGTTGCGCTAAAAGTAATATACAGAACTTCTCATCAAGAAGTCAGTGAATTACCATCGTCAACATTCTGGTGCTAATTCCTTTGTAAAGGATTCACGCCGAAGAGTTTTCTGTAGAGAAGCGCTTGCATGGCGATCGCTCTCACATAAGTTCATCCTCCCACTTCTCGGAATATATGAAGAGGAAGGGTGGCTATTCCTTGTATCACCGCTTATGGTGCATGGAACATTGTCTGAATGGAGGAGGAATCAGAAATCGGACGTAACCGAGATACATAGGCTGGTAAGATTCCATGTTTATCAGCGCGACAGGGTACTGATATCCACTAGATTCAAGAGGTTGCTGAGGGGGTTCAGTATATCCATTCGGAGGGGATTGTGCACGGCGACTTGCACCCAGTGAGTATCTTGATATCACACTGTTTGAGTGATCAATTTAAACCGTTGTGTACTAGGGGAATATCCTCCTCGATGATAATTTCCACTGCCAAATCACTGATTTTGGATTAACACGACATTCCGAAGCTACCGTTGCGCGATCCACCACGACACATCTGTCATATTTTGCTGCACCAGAACTGTTTGGTACATGCGCTCATTGTGGCCGAGCAGAGTGTGCGGGATGCTTTGTTGGTAGTGAGCAGCCCCATAGAAGCAAAACAATGAAATCGGACATATATGCATTTGGTTGTCTTTATTATGCGGTGCGTTCGAGCGCTCCTCGACTTGATCAGCACATTGAGCATTGGTTCACCCAGATATTCTTTGATACGGTTCCTTTTGAAGGAAAGACAGACTATCAAATCACACGACTAGTTACAGCTGGAACGCGGCCAGATCGGTTAGCAAATCCAGGAATGGATGAAGATACGTGGAATCTCATCCAGAGCTGTTGGAAACATCTTCCTCTTGAACGTCCGACAATGGAAGAGATCGTTCGGATGCTACCTCGGCCTGCATAAGATCAATGGTCTATTCCCTTATTCCGCAGCCGTACTCTTTGAGTTATATAGTATTGCACTCCATTTATTATGACGATCGTATAGTGAGAGCTTTGTATGTACTTGTGTAGTCGATGTTAATGAATAGAACCAAGCTGTTTCACTAAATCACCAATAGATGGTCTATCATTCGGACTCTTAGACCAGCATCGGCAGAGAAGCTCCCACATTTTGTCGTCCAACCCACGCTCGACGACACGGTCGTCTTTGGGGCGGTCAGGTAGTTCACCCTGCCCCTTCTTGAAAACCACCTGGATACTCTTTTTAACATCCGGGTAGGGCATTTCGTGTGTAAATAGCTAAACAAACTTGAGTATGCCAATATCAAACGTAAAAGAAGATCTGGTCCGACCTCTAGAATGGTCATGCCAAAGCTGTATATATCACCCTTGGCCGACACAGCAGCTTGTATTTCGAATATCTCCGGTGCACACCATCTACAACTGTCCGACTGGCTAGCAGTTTGGGTGATCAAATTACCCTCAAGCTATAAGGGTGCGATTGAGCCATAGATACGATGCAGAATAGATTGACGTTACATACCTTCGCAAGCGCGAAATCCGTGATTAGCGGCTGACCTTCATCTCCAACAAGCACATTTTCCTTATAAGAAGTTAGCATACTCATACGCAAGTGTCATACAAGGACACAAACGGCTCTCAAATTTCCATGAACGATAAACATAGAGTGGAGGACCTTGATGCCTTCTGCTATTCCGATAATCTACAACAATCAATATTTCAGGAAAAGTGGATGAAGTAACGTACTAGCTTTTTGTAGTCAATATCCTTGAAGTCATTCCACTTCTGGACATAACTCAGCGCATTTCCATTATCCATCCATGGGCTAACCAGAGCCCTTGTGTGATGACGTTATAACAATGGACACTGCATGACATTGCCAGGACTCACAGACGAAGACCATCAGGGGAGTAGAAACCGTAGAATGGTATGATATGCCTTCCCTTGTCCTTTTCATATATTTTCGCCCACACTTCGACCTCACGCCTAATCCTCTGAAGGTATGTGGGTCACGAGGGAAGATCCAACGACAGTGAGACGTACCTTTACGTTGTTCTCATCCTTCATATTGATGGAGCGGATGACCTTAATTCTGACATCTTGGCTGTTGAGATATCTCCCTTTGTACATATCAATGTTATTGCCGTCCTCCATGCGTCTCCCTCCAGCCCATTCGACTACTTTAGAGTTTAGCTGGCACTCCGGTGGGACGCGACCAGAGGATCGCAACAATTCGTATAGGTTTTCTGCCATATGTCTGCATTCCTCGTCCGATACGGTGTCTAAGCTCTATTTCCGAGTATTAAGGTAACTAGCCTAGGCTTGGATGTACACAATCGACGCACCGTTTGTATCATCGTCGAGACCACCCTTTGATCATCTTCCGTAATTCCGCTGTCCCTTACTTGTTGCACGAAATTGGGAGAGGCAAACTGGCCCATCATATCTTTACGGTCGACATTGTGCATCTCTTCCAGTATCCTTCTCCGTTCTTCCTCTTCCTGCTGGTGTGTCAGCCCTTCCAAATGCGCAGCCGTCTAAAAGGTCGTCAAAAAGCATTCCCTCTAGATATAGAGCGCTTACACTGAAGATAAGTAGACAGTCAGATATTCCTCTATCGCAGGCATCCAAATCCGCCTTAAAATCGGCTTGGCGCATTAGCATATAAAACCAGTTTTTCTCAGCCCATCTCGTCATCGTATCCTTAACCTGGTTGAGACATCTACAGGTCATCAGCAAAATGGATTGTAGAGGGACAAACAACTGACCTGAACACATGATCTCGGTATTTGACTGTCCGCTTGGGGAAAGGCAGTTCTTCGTACTGCCCGAGAGAAGTGCACATGTCCTTACATCTCTGAGCGAGGTATCGCGCAGCGCTCCTATTAACAAGTCTATTTGATTATACTGCGAGAGGTACGATACATACCTATTTAGAGAGACCATTTCGCATAATTGGATGATGATGGTGAGAACGTCTCCACCAATTGACACACCGGGAAATGGTGCAGCACTGTGGAACGCAGACTTGGCAATGGAAGAGAAAGAACCACCCATGACGGGGATGGGATGGGAGGTTCGGACCAACACCAGCTTTATTATACACAAGCTGCACGTTTACGCGGCATGGCACGTAGACGCCGGCCACTTGCTTTCATCAGGACATATCACGCGATCACAAGTGTAACACTGCCTAGTATGTCACCCTCACACGCATCCTTCGTTCCATATCACTCAGATGATCCTCGGTCTATTAAGACATGTTAATTCTGACAAACTCCAACTGAATGTAGGCTCACTATCAGCAATTCAATTGTGCACGGTAATAAGCTCGATACAATGCCGCAACATCGCTCCAGGGTTCTATCTTCGCTCGTGGACCAGATGAGATGCCATTGCACAGCTAAGCGTGTGCTAGTCATGACCTATGCATATCAGTCTTTGATGTCCATCGTTGAATATTTTATGTCTTTTCAGCGGTGGCAGAAATATCTTTCCCTATTGATCTTAAAGTCTGAGGGTGCCACGTGTAAACACAGAGATTATCCTCACCTTGATCCCGTGCAGGAGGATCCGAACTTTGCTCGCGGTGATTTTACTAAATTTGTTCATGCACCTTTACGATAGCAACAGGACGTCAGCTCTTTCGCTAGTCCAGATCTACGATAGACATACTCTGGAAGCCGGGTGCCGCTCTTTGACGCAGTAGTGAAAATCAGGACTCCTGGTCTAAGTCTCCAAGGAACGAGAAAAGCGTTGGAAAACACGGTGCGGAGCAGCCTTTCTTCCACAAGCTGCGGGATTCGGCGTATCCGTATTTGGCGTCACAGAGACGCTGTGATCAGGAAAAGAGATGGGTTGTTAATTCATGTGATATACGCCTCGAGATGGCTCTTCTGTGATTCTTCAAGACTGTTAAGCGCCGCTAAGGTTAGTCTGACAGAGATGGTGAGGCCCAGAGAACGAGTATCGAGTATCGAATAGGTATCGTACCATCCGATGATTTTGCTTCTTCCAGTCCTTTCTCCCTTTGCGGTGGCGAAATCCAGATCTAGGCAAGCCAGCTTTTCGCGCTGTAGTAGTGTGCCACTCGCGGAGGTGCAGCAGCCTTGCAAGGCGTGACCCCCACGTGTGACCGTCACAACACATCCACCACCGCGCCGGATTCCGACTGCGCTATTCTGCGGCTCTGATCCTTCGCTAGCGGCGTGCCTCACAGTAGCAATAGGCGGTAGCTCATTGACATGAAGCTGGCGGTGACAACGGTGTGGGTGACGTAGGTCAGCGGCTAGCTTGAGCTGGAATGACTAACTAAATGTTTGTTACAGTATGCCTTATAGTATTTACGCGATGCCACTGGCAAATCACTGGGTTTTAACGGGACCGTGAGCTCGCCCCAGCAAAAGACCGAAGCATCCATTTCATTCAACCTCGGAATACAACATATTGCCATTGTTTAGGAAAGTTTCTAAAACATCAGCTGCGGCTGCGCGGCAGAGGTGCCAATAAGATGAAGAGGCTCCGGGATAGGTGTTATCGAGGCAGTATCATGCGCCACTCCGAGTAGTTCTGCAACTATTGCATCGCCACTTGGGTTGGGTCAATGGCCTCGAGCGTCTAGCTCCGATTCAGAAAATGGACCGAAGCTCTTCACAATGAAATAGGATCAACAATCCACTCTATGCTTTGGTCATCTGGGACGGCACCGTCTTTGACTGCGGCCTTGACCTGGTCTGCAGTCTGGAGAACTGCTAGGCCAACCTTGTGGCGAAGGTCTGTATGTATTATCAATAATGTCGGAAGGAAGGGGAAGTGTGGTCATAAGTGGGATAATTGCGCCTTCCGTTCTGCGCCTCTTTGGAGACGCTTGATACGATTTGGCAGGAGGCGACCAATGCCAATATCGGGCAAGTTGGCGCGTCGATCTTGAGGGTCAATGGGGTTCCAGAGTAGCCGCAATTGTAGGCAAAGGATAAAGGTGTCCCGAGGGCGAAGTTCGATTGATATCTGTGTGGGAAGAAAATCAAAAAAAAACCACTTGCCAGCATGATCAAGCCAATCGATGATAATATCGATAAAAAGTGGGACGTACTCTACGCGTCAGAGTTCGAGCATAGAATAAAATTCCCGCTACGTAAGTAGTGGGTTCAGTACTGGGAGCAAGCTAAGATAAATCGTTCGTCATCAAACATATGGAACGATATAATTTCCAGAGCCTTCCTTGGTGTGCGTACTCCCAGCTGGACAAGGCCCGGTAACACCTCCTCCATACCACAGCAACTGACACTTTCTACACCACGACCAATCGCTTTGACCTTGAGTTGCGGTACTGAGAACATAATTGCCGCTTCCACCAAAGTTGTGTCCACCACCCGCGCGCGCGCAAACTCCAGTGCCGAATCCTGAGTATGCCAATCCATAACACCTGTTGCACCACTTCCAGTCAGGCTGTCCGGGCGCCTTGGGTTCATTGTTCGTGAGTTTGTAATTTAAGCTACCGACGTGCGTGTGGGCACCACCAGACGTGCAGACTGAATATCCATCGAAGGCGAGGCATTGACACTTGTGGCACCAGCGCCACTGATCTTGGCCTCCTGTGATAGAGTTACCAAGCGTGTAATTGCCACTGCCGCTAAAAGTGTGATTTCCGCCGCTCATGCATGGTCCACTGGCAAATGTCATTGCCTGGCATTTGGAGCACCAATGCCAGTTCGGCTGTCCGGGCGCACTAGGGTTGTTGACGGGAATACTATAGTTTCCGCTGGCCGACTGCTCGTGGATTCCACCGCCTGGGCATGGACCGACCTAGGACCTAGTTGAGTTTGAAAACACTGTGCATACAAGCATAACAAAACCAACTGTCGTGCTGAAGGACATTTCTTGACATTTGTTACACCACTTCCAACCGTTTTGTTCGCCGCTAGCGGGGGGCTGAGTCGACACGCTGTAGTCTCCACTTTGCGAATGATCATGTATACCCCTTGCTGCGCAAACAGCATTTCCCGCAAACGAGAGAACTCCGCATTTGTTGCACCAGTACCAATCGGTCTGGAGAGGCATCTTGGATGGAATCGAGAGTTATCAGTATTGTCAGTGTCCAAATCGATGAGGATCGTCCCCATCGAGTAGCTACATGCATCTGCTATCTGGCTATTTATAGATAGACAGATGTACAACTAGATTGTTCTCTGGGTATCTACGCGTTACAATGCGCATTGTCCAATCACAATGCTCCCTACAATTCTCAACACTCCCTATCAAGCTTGAAGCGAGCCCACACCTACATGAGTCGAAGGAGACGAAATTCAAATTGCCAACGTGACGTGGATGCGCCGCTTTATCAATTGTGTAACGCGCAAGTCTCTTAAGAAATCCAAAACCAAACACACCTGGTTATTCCAAGAACCTCGTTCAACCACTAGTTGGCATAAAAGCGCGATCACGCCTTCGCGCGCTGCAGGAAACACCGACTCCAGCGGACGACGATGTTGATGTACGTATGCGTACGCACACGTCACGGTAATCATCGAGTCACGCACACCTTCGCTCTTACTCGCGCCCACAATCCTGGTTCAAATTCCGTATAGGTTGAATTCGTTGTCATCTTATCGAATGGTTTGTCGTGGCACAGCTATCTTGTGTTAGGACTCACGTTGAAATGTCAGGTTCAAGTCAAGTCAGTCTATGTGAAGGGCTACGGCGTTGATGATCGCAAGATCTCAGAAATCATGAAGGTAGATCCCTCAGATGGAAGGATCGACGTCGGTGTCCAGAAAATCTTGAACCACGTGGATCGCGAGTCTCATTGGCTACTCAGTGGGCGTAGTCTGGATGGGTGTTCCTATATCGTCATATCGTTCGGCAAAGACGCGTTTAGTAACAACCTGGAGGAGTTGGAGAAAAAGCCTCTCCCTTCTCCGAAATATCTTCAAGAAATGGACGTCGTATTCTATGGTCCTGCGGTGTTTGGGTTCGTCTCGTGGTAGAGACCATGCCACAATTTGTCGTATGCATGCACTTTGTACGTGATTGAGATAAACTTCGACTTTCACGCTGATCCATTCTTTAGCCTGCCCTTGATTGAAATTTATTCAATTATTCACTGAGGTTGTAATCTCGGAAAAGGAAAAAGAAACTTGAAGGCTAAGCGCGTGTACGCAAGCAGCCATGGGATTTCGGGTCAAAGCAGCCAGCTACCGAAATCATAGGCAAAGGTTGTTGAGACCTCTTCTCGCAGTGGAAAGGCGGGCCTAGCGTGCTAGTTGTCATTTGTGAATTGCGAGATGCCTGTTTTTGGGGGGGAAAAAGGAGTGGAATCAACCTCGCCGCACCTAACAACTTAGTATTCGCCATTTCGGATTTGACGGAGAGTGTACTAGTGCAATTGGACGTCCGTTTCCGAGAACCGGCCGTTCCAGCCCGCCGATCGAAGACTCCATATCTTCGTGAAGATACCACCTATTACTGGTGAGTAGAGCCTTTTGTTCTTCAGGACGACAATAATTGATGATGACGCTTTCTTTTCCCTGACCATCCACTTTAACTGGTTGCCCACCCTTCGTTTCCTCACCCTCATCTTGTCATGGCTTATCGTTCACACTGTCACGTCCCCCAACCCGCATACCCTCCTAAACTCGATTGTCATCCCCTTATTTCTTTTGTTGCCTCCCGACCATTGAACCTGGATGTACTAGAAAACATCTATTTTTGGCTGGATTAAGTAAGAGAAGATTGTATTCCACACTATTATTCCAAAAAGAGTTGCGAGTCTACCACCGACGAGTGTTGTCGGACATATGCGGTGCTAGAGCTGTAATGATCAAAGTTATTGTTCTTGATCAGAAAACCACATATGTTCGCGTGCTCACTGCGCATAACGAGAACGGGATGCGGTGCTTTCCAGTGCCGTGTCGGTGCTTAGATTTCCGATATATATATATACTTAAGTTGCCTGCGACCTGCATCTCGGTCTGCCATGGTTTTCTTTCAAAGTTTTTTCTCTACTATTGCCAAGACGGGAGCCCAGGTTGCTGCTGCTGCCGGGCCAATTCCGGGTTTAGGGGCCCTCGGAGAAATCGTCACTGCCATCATCATGCTATGCGACGGCGTCCCCCAAAACAGGTACGATCCATCCCTAGGCCCACGTTTCAACTTATCCTCTAACCACTTCTAACTCGTTCACAGGCATGCTGCTCGTCACCTGGCCAAAAGATGCGAGCGACTGCGTGCTGCTCTAAAGCAGTACGAGAAGAAACCTCTCCCTGATCGTACAATCCAATACTGGAACAACATGCTTGAGTCAGTTGACCGTCCCTCATTCGTGAATCTCACTGACCGCTTGCAGGGGTCTCAAGCAAGTCAGAGACAAAATGCAGAAATGGTCAGGGAAAAGCTGGGCATATATGTTAGTGCACCAAGGCGACTTTGAGGTGGAGATCGACGATTGCAACATGATGATAAACGACTATCTCGTTACCTTCGTTGTGAGCATCCTATATCTGATAGGGAGGCGTCCCTGACGATCGTTCAGGCTGCTTCCCATATGGAAGTGCAAGTATACCAGAAAGAAGACGAAAAGTGGAAAAGAAACCTCAAAGAGAGTCTCGACGCCGACCATCAAGAAGTTATGAAGGAGCTAGCCGCTTCCAATTTCCCAAAACGCATAACGGAGTGTAACATTACGGAGAATGATCGAAAGACAATCTCAAGGATGATGCAAAGAGTGCGTCAACTATCATACACGCGGAGTTTAGCTTAACGTTCTCCCATTAGGGTTTAGCGATTGTATCAGAAGACGAACGTAAGCACATGGCGGAGAATCTATATGAATTGCTTTGGTCATCTGGTCGGATTCCACCCGAGTGCCTGCTGAACTCTGGAGAGGTCGAATGGTTGGGTGATATACCTGCAGAGGGCAGCAAGAACGTCGATATTTATAAAGGAAGGTATCTTCACAGCCAAGACGTTAGGATCAAGGTAATCCGCTCCGTCAACATGAAGGACGAGAAGTGCGTGGAGGTATGTCACCCTGTCACCGAAACATGGCCCGTGACTTATATACCCTCAGAGAATCAGGCGCGAAGTCGAGCTGTGGGTGAAGATATATGAATATGATCGGGGAAGTCATATTACACCCTTCTATGGTTTCTATTCCCCCGATGGATTTCGTCTGTGGGTGCTGTTGACGACACCACCCTCTGTCCATTGAGTTGACGTCATTCCAGCGCTTTGGTCAGTCCATGGATAGACAATGGAAGTGCGTTGGCATATGTCAAGACTCACGACAAGCTTGTCAATTATAAGAACTTGGTACGTTGCTTTGTTTGATTGTCGCACAAAGGTTTGACTCTCATTATAGATCCTTGGCATTGGGGAAGGGATCAAAGTCCTCCACTCTATGGATCCCTCCATTATCCACGGAAATCTGAGAGCAGTTCGTGTCTGTTATTCATAATAAACGAGAGTACCAACGTCTTTTCAAGGAAAAGATACTCATAGGAAATGAAGGCCAACCACTGATCACAGACTTTGCGCTTGCCAAGGTACGTCACATCAACACGTATCATCTCTGTTCTAAAAATCCCATTTTTGTAGCTCGAAGGGAATATGATCACCCAAACCACTGGCGAGTCGAACAGTTGCAGATGGCGCGCCCCTGAGGTATTCGAAGAAAAGGCTGCGGTATCGGCTAAAGGCGATATCTATAGCTTCGGTATGACTATTCTCGAGGTAGGTGCGACTACTTTGCGTTTAATATCGTAACGTTGACTTTTTGCTTAGTTGTTTACACACGAAATGCCATATGCCGAGATCAAGAAATACCTCCAGGTGGTTTATAAGAAGAAGGACGAAGACGGGGTGCCCCTCCGCCCGCTAGACCCGCGTGCCATGGAGCGTGGCTTGGACGACAGAATGTGGAATATTCTCCGCTTGTGTTGGTCCTTCGATCCAGGGGATAGGCCTTCAATCGATGGGCTAGTCGCGCTACTTTCACGACCTAATGCCATCTTACAAGACAAATCGGACAACATTTGATAACACCATTCTATCCACTTCCAAATAAATTAGGCACCAATACCTTGCCAGATCAACTTAACGTTCGTAATTAACATTTTCTAGATACGCTGGGCTGGGTTGTGGTTCATGTCTTCCTGATGACATTGACTTCGTTTGTTAGTGCACAAGGAGGATCTTGAATATTCATTTCATTCATTTCGCATTCAATATTATACACATGACGTTCGTATCAGCATTACGGATAGCTATCATCCTCTGGTAGAGCCTCCACATGACTGTCGCGAATACCGTTGTTTGTAACATGCTACATGCTATACTTTGCGCTAGCGATACATAAGATTGACTTTGGTGTCCACTACGCGTTCATAATCTCAAACGTAATGGACAGTGTGCTGATCCAATAGACGAAAGGATCCAGCTTTACGCAAGCAACTTGGCTTCTACTGCTTTCATTGACGGACGAAGAGAAGGTTTTTGTTCCCAACATTCTTGGATAAGGTTCCAAATATCGGCTTCCATGATCGGAACTCCTAATTGACTTGGGCGATGTCCTGCTGTGACGATTGACATGATTTGAAGAAATTCTTTCCCTTGGAAAGGAATACTATCATAGAATACCTGTGCGAATTATCGCTCAAGGCGCTGAATACTTGAAACATGTAAGAACGCACTGCGAAATAAAGGCAACCAAAAGCATAGACATCTGTCCGCATTGTTCTGATGCAATTCATGTCGCCTTGACTACATCCGTTACACTCTTGTCTCGTACACGTGGCGCACATGCCAAATAGTTCCGGCGCAGTAAAGTTTGGGTGGAACGAGAAGTTAACCTTCTTATCGACGGCTATATAGTTATACCGCGTTAATCCGAAATCGGCGATTTTGCAGTGGAGATCAGGTGAGAGAAGGATTGTTTCCTAGTAAGCGATGAAATGAGCTTATTTGACGAAATGCTGTATCAAATACGCACTCCGCACAAGTTACCATGCACAATCCCTTGCGAGTGAATATAGGCAACGCCCTTGGCTACTTCCCGCATCTAGGGTACATTATTGATTACACTTAGTCTTTTCATCCAAGCACAAGGCGCTTACCAGCCTATGTATCTCGGTAACATCAACATCCCGCCTTTGCTTGCTTCTCCATTTCATTAATGTTTCATTGGGCATGAACGGCGACACGAGAAACAAGTTTGGTTCCGCTTCAAATATTCCCAGTAAAGGAAGAATACGCTCGTGGTGGGCGAGCGATCGCCACCCCAAAGCGTCCCGCCAAAAGGATTTCGTGATTGAAACCTTACCAAGGAATCAGTATTGAAACGCAAACAAAGGAAATCCTCAGGATGAACCTTGCTTATCGTCACCAGCGTAACCCGCCGTCTGCCCATATAGGTAATGTCACGAACCTTATCGGTCTTGATATCGGTAATCGAAAGAGACCTAGGCATGCCGTCTGTTTCGGATACCAATTCAAACATCAGCCTCCTCGCTTTCTGTCGGGCATCTGAAATGCCAGACCGCAACAAGGTTCCGTCCTGGAGTAACTACAGGCAATAAGCAATAGTGTCGGGCAAATACATGAAGATAAACATACACGAAGGATAATTTCAATCAGTAGCTGGACATATGAATCAAGCTGAGTGCCCGAAGAAGCTTTCAGCACTGAGATCGTCCCGTCGTAGTCTGGTAAGTTTAAGAGTTTGAGCAGAAGGTCGATTTGTTTCTGATTCGCTATGATGCCATTCGCGATTAGCTAGTAGCAACTTTAGTCACGATGCCGCAATGCTTTGGAGTAACCATACCTCAGATACAAGCCGTGCAAGTGGCCGTGATGGATGAAAATATCTCTCTTGGTTGGGTTGGGTATTGTTCTTCGATTGCGGCACAATCTAGGAGATATACGATTAGCAACCAATTGACGTTGAGATACGGCCTTCATACCCCATTCTCCGCTAGCAATCCACCATTACCCTCCGATGGAAGCAAGGAACGAAAGCTCGTGACGAGTTTGTCAACCTTTATACGATTTGATGGGTTCTTGGACCAGCATTGACAAAGGATGTTCCACATTTTGTCGTCCAAACCACGCTCGATAATACGTTCGTCTTGTGGTCGGTCAGGCAATCCGCTCTCCCGCTTCTTAGCAACCACCTGCGCAGTTTTCTTGATGTTGGCGTATGGCATTTGGTGCGTAAGCAACTGGTCGACATTCAGTTTCCTGATAGTAAGAGCAAAAAAGACAAGAACTGACCTCCAGAATAGTCATACCAAAATTGTAAACATCACTCTTGGTTGATACAGAAGCTTGTTGTTGGAACATCTCCGGTGCACACCATCTACAACTCTCCGTTGCGGTTAGGTCCCCCTCAAACTAAACGAGCCAGAGTTAGCAATACATACGACTATAGAATGAAATAGCGTACCTTGGTAAGCCCGTAGTCCGTAATCAGTGGCTGACCCTCATCTCCAATATATATGTTTTTCTTGCAAGAGATCAGTATGCTCTATCGTAATGGACGGGAGTCACGAACTGCTCTCAAATTTCCGTGGACAATTGGAGGTTTCATGGAGTGAAGAATCTTGATCCCTTCCGCAATGCCGAGAATCTGTAATGGAACGTTCAAATTTTCAACATGAGAAACCAGTTAAAGCAACTCACAAGTTTTCCATAATTGATATCTCTGTCACGATTCTTAACGTATGCTAGCGCGTTACCGTTATTCATCCACGGGCTAACAAGGGCACTGACATGACAATGTGACGATGATGAGTATTGGATATCATGAAGGGCACTCACAGAGGAAGGCCATCAAGGGAGTAGAAACCATGGAATGGTATGATATGCTTTCCCTGATCCTGTTTGTGCAACTTTGCCCACACTTCGAACTCATCTCTAATCCTCTGGGGGTAATTGAGTCACAGGAGAGGATTCAGTGCCAGCAACATACCTGTATGCTCCCCCCATCCCTCATATCAGCGGAACGGATAACCCTCATTCTCACATCTTCACAATGGAGGAACCTTCCTTTGTGCATATCGGCGTTCTTGTTTGCCTGGCTTGACCACTCTACCTCTCCAGAGCCCAACTGGGGATTGGGTAGAAGCTGGTTGAATACCCGAAGTAACGTATGTAGATTCTTAGCGATATGTTGGCGTTCATCGTCTGAAAGGACCTTGTTTTCCGCTAAGCCCTAATTCCAGATAAGTTTAGTAATCTGAGCTTCCGCGTGTACGGTTTACGCACTCTTTGCATCACCTTTAGTATCTCTGTTTGATCATTCTCCAGAAGGTCGCGGTCTTTTATCTGTTGCACAAAATTACGAGCGGCCAACTTTTTCATGATAGCTTGAACGTCGGTGTTTATCTGAAAAATTGTCAGAGAAACGTCACTTTGGGCAGAGTATACTGACAGGAGCAGCGCCGTTATATAAGGTTTTGATAGTGGAAAGGATATCATCGTCAGCCCGGTGCAAAGGATCACTGATGGTCGGGAGCGGAGTCTTATTGGATGGTATATTGACGGTCCAGGATGAAGCTGGAGGCTTAATTGCGTTCGAGGGTAAAGTCCCATTGCCCGTCGGAAGTGAAGACTTTTGGGAGGGCGAGGGCGAAAGCTGTTTGGCAGTCGAGGGTAAAGTCTCATTGCCGGTCGGGGGAGAAGCCTTCTTGCCGGTCGAAAGTGAAGGCTCTTGGAAGATCGAGGATGAAAGATTTTTCGCGGTCGAGGGTGAAGCCTTATTGACGGCAGGAGGTGAAGGCTTTTGGGAGGTCGAGGGCGAATTTTTTTGGGAGGTTGAAGGTGAAGCACCATTGCCGGTCGAAGATGAAGGCTTCTGGGGGGTCGAGGGTGAAGGTCCATTGCTGGTCGAAGGTTGGGGCTTTTGGGAGGAAAGCTTTTTGGGAGGTTGAGGTGAAAACTGTTTAGCAGTCGAGGGCAAAGTCTTATCGCCGGTTGAGGGTGAAGGCCTGTTACCAGTCGAAGGTGATCGCTTTTGGGAGGTGGCGGGTGGAAGCTTTCCGGCGGTCGAGGGTAAAGTCCTATTGCCAGTCGAGCCTGGTGGAGGCTTTTTGGCGGGTAAAGTCACGTTGCCGGTCAAGGGTGAAGGCCCTTTGGCGGTCGAGACTGAGGTCCCGTTGGTGGCCGGCGGGGGAGTCTTAGTCGGACGAAGGCACGAGCAAAGGCAACCCATAGCAGGATATGGACATCAACATGATGCATGCGCACTTTTGACCTTGCACCGCCACTATCACCGCCTACAGATGCTCTCATTAATCGAAACTCGACCCATTCGAAGATCTTCTCTTTTTTCCCGCTCGTTCCCCAACCTCGAGGTCTTTCCTTGCTTTCAATCCTGTAGCGCTTTTTGAGTGGGGCCGAACTTCTGCCAGGAATAGCGCGAGCCTAGTTTGCAACTCGGGTTGACCGCATTACGGTGAGTTAGCATCAGAATGATGGTTGGGACTAATAGATTAACCTCCCAGGTTCGCAGTCCAATAAGCTATATGAAGCGGATCATCGAGGGTCGACTCCATTCTTCTACCATCATGCCGCGATAAATCACTCTCTCGTCATCTGCACTTTTAAAGTTTACAAAACTTGAACGCGGGGGCTTTTTCTTTTTTCGGGTTGTGTTCACTTCACATCATCACCCATGCGGCATTACTCGAGCGCCAAATTCGGATGCCCTTTTTACTGGGACCACGACGAAACATGAGTTCACCTCCGACCTCACCGGCGCGCAACAGGAACCGTGGATCTCAGCGATCAAGATCGGGTACAGATACAATGTTTTCGGCGCAAATCGCTTTAGCCGCAGCGCAACATGTTGATATGCAGATCAAGGTTGATGCATCGATAAAGTATGCCCCCCTACGCAGAATACAACGTTGATCAACATCTTTTCATCACAGAGTTGGAGAAAAGAGTGAGTTGACGCTTAGTTTGTTGTCGACACTCCTCTTATTGAAATTCGTAGAGTGGAGAGAAATAGCGTCCGACAATCTCACGCTTGAAAATTGCGTTTGTGCGGTACACAACGACATTGTCGCCATCTGGAACATCCGTGATTTGGACGAGGTACGTATTAGTGTATCATCTCGAATGTGTATTCACCACGTGTTCCGATAGTTTCTTCTCAATGATTCATTCTGCTCGCGGATGACTTCCATGGTGGAGGACCTCTATCGCCAATATCGAATCAATAACATGGGAGTAGCAGAGCAAAGTAGCGAAACAGTGGAATTAGGGGCGGGCGAGGCCTGGACTATTCATCAAGAATGGTAAGCAGTTTGCTCCAGGCCCTACCGACAGACATGTTAAGCTTCTGAACAGGCCCAAGCACATTCGTCGCCTTATGGCATATACGGTGGATCTCGTATTGATTCTACAAGTGCTATTCCAAATTTCACTCAGTGGAGATCAATTTCAAGGGAAAACAACACCGGACCGCGTAACCGAAGTCATCTATCAGTTTGTTTGCTCGAAAAAGAAGAGGATGATTCACGATTCTATAATCGCATTTGTCGAGAATCAGCTCGAGTGCCAGCAGATGCCCGCAAGCGATGACATAGAGAATATGATCAAGTCTTTGATAAAGCAAAATGAGGTTGGCAGTCAATTCATTGCAAATTTTACATTTTACTATATGGTACTGCAGATCGACGAGGATGATATGGGATTCGATCTAGCAACATCTCCTCTGTCGTCGTTACTGGAAATCCTCAAAATTGAAGTGCGGACTTGAGCGTCGATATCAAACAACTTTCCGCTAACGGTTATGTGCTTCTAGCTATCGACACGGAACGTTGTAAACACAATCACCCTTGATCTTATGAGCAAAATATTGGATTCACCAGAACATCTTGCTATTGCTACAGGACTAAAGGCCGATTCAGACGTTGAGCTATTACTTGATTTCATCCTTTGTGTGCGTAATTTCCCAATCGGCTAGTTGGTCTCTGTTAACGTCACTTTTACTTTAGCTACTCCGCGACGATGGTATAGGGAACTTTGGCACTCAAGATGCAAGGCAAAAGGCCAGGAAGCTGATGCATAAACTATCCAAAAATCGAAAGCACGTCTTACCTAGAACTCTATTTATCAGCGATGTCAAGACAAATCTTGACAAGATTGATGAGGGAGGTTTTGGAACGGTTTATAAAGGCGAACACAACAGACGGTTGGTCGCGCTGAAAATGCTGTACAAACCTCTTCATGCCCAAGTCAGTCCAATGCGATCTATACCCTTCGGCCATCCTGATGTGCTGGTGAAGGATTTACTACGAAAAGATTTCTGTCGTGAAGCCCTTGCATGGCGGTCTCTCTCACACCAGTTTATCCTTCCTCTCCTAGGAATATATGAAGAGAAATCGCGACTTTTTCTCGTATCACCATTTATGACGAATGGAACTCTAATTCAATGGAGGAAGAATCGGCAGCCTGGCGTAACTGATATATACAGAATGGTAAGATTACTATGCTTATAACAAAAAACAAAATTTCCTAAAATCTGTTAGATGCTAGAGATAGCTCAAGGCGTTCATTATATTCACTCGGAAGGAATTGTGCATGGTGACTTGAGCGGAGTAAGTATCAACGTCATTTTTTTTCGTGATCATTTCATTCCATCATGCACCAGGCGAACGTTCTCCTCGATTCCGAATCACGCTGCAAGATTGCTGATTTTGGATTGTCCCGACATGTTGAGATTACCATTACCCGAACCGTTACTGCGCAGGCGCTTCATTATACTGCCCCAGAGCTGTTTGGTTTATGCAGTAAATGCTCTCGGTCCGATTGTGTCGGCTGCGGTGAAAATGAGCAAAATACAACCAAAACCATGGAAGCAGACGTGTATGCCGTCGGTTGCCTTTATTATGCCGTGAGTTTCCCCTGCTTATTTAGAGGACTTGTTGTTGTTGTTAACCTGTGCAGGTGTTTTTCGGTATCGTACCTTATGAAGGGGTTCCACCATTTCAAATTATGTGGCGTGTTGCGACTGGAAGATACCCGATCCGTCAAGACAATCCGAAAATGAGTGATGAAATTTGGGGTCTTATCATGCATTGTTGGTCCCGAAATCCTTCTGGCCGTCCGACAATGACGGAGATTATCGAGAAGTATTTGGCCCGTACATTACTCACTAATCTTATGAATGAGGTATGCATCCCTACGATACCAACTCGGATGGCCACTAATTTACGTTTGTTAGCTAACGCTCAGTGACTCGATGGTTAACGAGAAAACCCTTGATCTCGTGCGCCAAGCGTCGGATCTATCTGATGATGCTATTGCCTTTGAACTGAAGTCCGTCTCCAACCTCGAGTTATTACTTGATTTTGTCTTTGGCGTACGTGTAGTTTCGATCAGCTTTTTTCATGCTTGAAAACCTCTTGGCAGATATTCAAGCACCGCAAAAGTACCCCGACAAATTCAGCTATTCAGGATGCAGGCCGAAAGGCCAGGATCTTGATGTCCAAACTAATATCGGCAATAAATATCGTACCAAGCTCTTTATTTATTACGGATGTTAACATAGTAGACCTTGATGCCGCTTCAACGGCAGGATTCGGATACGGTTTTTACAAAGGACAAGAAGTCGCGGTACAGAGGCTTTACAAAGGCAGCCATAAGGAAGTCTGTTGATTTACATCTTGGCCTTTCTATAGCACTGATTCCGTTTAGCCCGGAAAGGATTTACTCCGAAGAGATCCCCGTCGACTCCAAGAAACCCTTGTATGCCGGTCGCTCTCACATCGCTTTATCCTTCCCCTACTGGGAATATATGAAGAGAAATCGTACCTGTTCCTCGTAACACCGTTTATGGCAAATGGGACGTTAACTCAGTGGAGAAGAGACTCGACGCAGCAGTCATCCGCTCTGGAAGATATGATTCACGATGTGGTAAGATTACGATGCTTGTTGGAATAGTTAAGGGGGATCATTGAAAAAACTGTTAGATGCTGGAGGTAGCCTTGGGTGTTCAGTATATGCACTTGGAAGGTGTTGTACATGGCAATTTGCACGGAGTAAGCATTTTGACACATTCTTCTTATCCGATTGGCTTATCCGGTTGTCTACCAGGGGAACGTCCTTATCGATTCTGCTCTCCATTGCCAAATCACTGGTTTCGTATCATCTGAGCAATCAGATATTTCTGTTACACCTTCCTCCTCGACATTGTTGACAAACTATGCGGCACCGGAACTATTTGACGACGTCGAGGGGGACCTCGATGTGCAGAAGAGGATGCAGATAGACGTGTACGCGTTTGGTTGCCTGTACTACGCAGTGCGTTTCAATCGTTCCTTAACTCGTTCAGTGCATTGATTGATGACCGGTACAGGCATTCTTTGATACAATACCTTTTCATGGGAAAAACAACTTTCAAATTATGCGACTCGTCAAAAGCGGAAGACGTCCAGATCGACTCGAACAGCCGAGAATAGATGATTGGACATGGAATCTTATTCAGAGCTGTTGGGAATCGGATCCTTCGAAGCGCCCGACTTTGGAACAAATAGTGGAAACATTAAATCGACGGTCGTGGGCGTAATCCATTAGGGACTCGTCAACTACAATCGTTGATCGGTATTGACGATATGCACATACGGTACTAATCACCGCTATAACCTACTAGGAACTTGTCAGTGATATTGTCAGATCTTTACTGTACACTAAGTAGCACGAACTCCGAATACAAGTTATAACGTGGTTAACGATGCTCGGAAAGTGATGTGATGAACGTTCCAAAATAGGCTAAAAGCTCTGACGGTCGTCCAAATTTCCTTGCGCTCGAACATGTTTTATATATTGCTGCGCGATACTCCAGACATTGGCATGTCGTCAAGAAACAAAGCACGTTCACTCCACCTGCAAAGTATGTATACTGGTAAATCTAGACATCACGAAAATTGATCATCTGCCCGTTATCATAGAAGCCTTCCCAACCGTGCTACACCACCCCCGGAAGAACTTCGCCCGTGATGGCGGGTCATCCCATCACTGCTGGTCGCGCTGGCACCAGCAGCGTGGCATTGCCCCCACCGGCACAACAAGAATTAGCTTAGGCCCGATGGCGACATATCGATGTTCATTTATCATGCAAAGTTTACATGTAACCGACGTCGTCAACCCTGCTTGGTTGATATCCACTGTCGGCCCCGTTGCGCTGCCGCTCCCCAGTCTCTGTTGCTTAAACATGCTCTTTTTTTTGTACGCGATACTTTCATCCACGCGTCCCGGCACCGATTATCGCTACTACTGGTACCAACCACCCAGTCGCTACGTTGGCATACTCTAGAGTTTTTCATCCGACATGCCTCCCCGTTTGTTCTGCCGTTGTCAGTCCAACGATGCCACTGATTACTGGCCTGGGTACCGTCGGATGTTTTTTCCCTGCCTTTACCCTTTGTGATAATGACCCGCAAAACAGGCACGTACCATTCTTTCTTCCGTCAGTACCTTCAATAATATCAACCACCATTCTTCGTTTTGATGCCATACTGGTGCATTGGTTAGGATAATGGAGTTGAGCTGCCATATGTCAAGTTTTACGACTACAAACAGCTGGTGCGTGAGTCTTTTCAGTTGCAACGCTGAAGTTCTGATTGTGCTACTCAATAAAGATCGTCGGCATTGCTGATGGATCCTCCCTCATCATTTACAAGCAAAGTAGGGAAGACTGGCCGCGCTTGCCAAGGCATGTTACGTGAATCTCCACTCAAACGTGAATAAGTATCCGACCATAGGGTGCACCTGAGGCATGGAGAGGATGCTATGTCGATCCAAAGCGATATCTACAACCTGGGCATGACTGGCATTGAACAGGTCAATTTCAGGATTAACAAGAAGCAAGTTAACTGGCTACCCAACGACGCAGGGGACGAGTGTGCCGTCAAGCGTGGATTCGATGATAATCGGGATATACTGTACGCTAAGAGTGTCAATACTACTGTAGCCCACACTGCCTCCCTCACTTTCGCCAACAATCAGAGAAATTGTCCTTTCACAGATTCCCAAGCCCGTTGTTTCGCGATTAATCTCATCTTATTATCCTTATTCCACAGATTATCAAGCGTCTGTATCAAAGACTTGACTTTCTTGTAATTAGGATATTCCTTCCACCACTGGACAACTTCATCGTTTACATCGGGACTTGCAAATACAGAGGTAATCTGCAAGACGTGTTCGAGTGCTGGTGCCTGAGCATCCTTGGCAAGCTGTTCTTGTATCTTTTGGCATGTATTGAACATGGCCTCTGTAAGTCTATCCTTCATGGGGCCCGGGAGCTTTTTGCCCTCACACTTATTGAGTGATATGTGTGCCAATGTGGACACAAGCAAGGTGAACATTTCATCTATGTCCTTCAGCTCAAGGTCACTGCCCCTGTCCATAAGGCGACCAATGCATGTAAAGGCTTGGTATATGATATCATGTGGGACTAAGTAATGTCAAGACTACATTTCATTCAGAAGATTTTGGGTATGAATCACTCACTTTCAAGCACCTTTTTGATATGTTTAAGTGAGACTGGAGGCAAGAATTGAACAAGAGCACCCTTGTCTGGGGCTCTACCATCCCTGAGAGTGAGGGCAGTATTATTGATTCGAATGGCAAGTTCCAAGTGACTCTTGATTGCCTCTGGACTAATGCGAGTGGCTGGATCAGGAAGGTATCTCAAGCTAAGCATGTCCAGTGAATCCTTAGCTTTCTCAATGGATAGCCTATTAGATGTAAGATAGATTTGATGATGTTGCTTGTCGAAGACTTGCTCAAGTGGGGTTGGCTCCAACCTCTTTTCCTCCAAAGCTGCATTCTGACCCATGCATTGTAAAGCATGATAAAATGCAGGTGATCCAGGCACCATTTTCACAATGTTTTTCAGCCCATTGATGAAATCACCATTGGACTCTGGGGACCAGTCACCAAGCTTCTGGCACTCTTCTCTTTGGCATGCCCTTCTGTGATACCAGTGTCTGTCAAAACCATACCAAGATGTGAATTCCAAAGCTTGTTTTCCACGTTCAAGACGACGTCTGACAAATTGTCAGCTCTATGATTATATCTTATATAGGTTTGTTACTGACCTCCGCTCCATCCAAGTTATATCATGGTGATTTATTGCATCAGGATTTAGGGGCATGATATGTGAAAGGAGTTTAGACAGGTGAAAACAAAGTTGGCAGAATGCCCATGCTTGAGGAGACTTGTAAGGACATTGTGGTATGTGAAGGTGATCACTGGGATGGAGTAGAAATTGAAGAGCAGGGGAAACAGTTGTTGCAGCAAGGAATAAGAATGCTATGCCACAAAAGATAGAGATCACAGTTGCAACTGTTTTTGCACCATTGAGGTGCCAAAGAAAATCCAAGAGGCCAATAAAGAACAACAGAAGTGCCAGCTGTAGGAAGATGGATACCAAAGAGAGTATGGCAGGCACCTGCCACTTCTCCAAGCCCTCCCTGCGGATCTGGCGCATGGCAAAGGTCTCCATGTGCGGAAGACCAGTAATTTCATGCCGATATTCATGCAGCCATTGCATGCACAGCAAGCCAACTATGGCTGTCATCAAGGAAACTGACAGACTGAGGAACCATAGGATATTGACTCGGATGGCATAAGGTGGAGGAGTGAAATCTTGCAATCCTGACACTATTGACAAGAGTTGCTGCTGCTCTGTGGATGAAGAGCTGCCAATAACTTGCTGTTGGGCCATTATTGCAAGCAACTGTGCTGTGACCAAATTAGAGTTTGCCAACAACAACGGATAGGCTTGAGTGGTAAAGCCTGTCACTACGGCAGAGAAAAGACCAGCCTATGTTAGCAGTTAGTGATACATTAACGTACTGATGCCATTGATAATATATGCTTACGAAGATTAGCATATTTTTTACATCATCCTTCCATCCTTCATATCGGCTTTCATCTGTCTTCTGCGCTAATTCATCGCACACTTCCCAAGACTTTTCATTATCTGGCCGGAGGGAATATATAGCTGGCGCTTCACTGAGCCAAGGACCCGGATCCCCTTCAACATCGGTTCCAACGGCATGGTCCATCGTATCCAAGGGTGAGATGTGCGACATGGCAGGCAAGGAATGCGTGATGCGTGATGCATTGATGCGCGTGACGCTCTACATCCCCCGAAGTTGACGCTCATTGTGCTGTACTCCTTCCTGCCAGGCTACCATGCTGATAACAAAGGCCTATGTCATTCATAAATCTGACGTTCGCTGCCTGCAGTGGTCCGGCGAGCAATTCCTCTGTCCCCATTTATTTCGCGCCCGCTTCGCACTTGGCACTTTCATTATCAAACCGACCTCATAGTCTCGGCTGGCCGCTGGCTCCTGGCTTATCTGACCGTTCGAAAAACGTTGCAAATCGTAAAATGGCCCGTTCCTGCACCCCACTGATGCCCGGGATTTTCCCTTCATAACACTTGTGGAAGAAACATGTCACCGTCCTCTACCTTCTCACAGCAATCCAATCAACGGAAGTACTCGTTCGGCCCAAGTTTGTGAACTCCGTCCTCGGCGTGGCGGCATCTAGATATGCGGCATCTGCATTGGTCGATGCATTGGTTTGGGGACCAGGCCAATTTGAATGATGAATTTACACGTAGGGTGGACAGACGTCTGGAAAAGTAAAGTGGCAATGTTCGTAAGCTTTTCTTGGTATTAGATGACACGTATACTGATATCGTTGCAGCGCCCCTCTCAGCCAAGCTTTCTGCATTGAACCGATCTGCACCGTTTTTGTCGAGATGCGCACTCGCTTAAAACTCTGTGAGTGAGCATGACCGAAGGTCCCAGTGAGTTTACTGTAAATCAGATTGTCATTATGTTGACTATACCTTAGCTTCCTATTAACCCGTCTACACCTGAAATGATTCAACATATGCTAACGCAAGGAATTATCGTCTGCAACGCTCGTCTTGCAAAGTATCAAGCATTACAAATGCAACGTACCATCACTCTTATTCCCTGAACATTTGTTTGTCATGAATTCGATTATTCGCAAGTAGCGTGGTATCAATGGACTCTTTCCGTCTCAACCTTGCATGCAAATTCAACGGGGCACATAATCAGGTGCGTACGACGCAGCGTTTTACTCGTGATTGCATGATACAACCTCATGAAGGCAAGTGGCCGGCGTCTACTGGTCGCTTCAAACACGTACGCATCGATCCTCTCACGGTGCAATCAAGCATTTTAATTTGTTGACAGGAGCACTGCACGCTGCCCAGCTTGGAGATGTAAGAACCTGTGTACTTCTCCCTTGCAGGCCGATATCATCTGGGGGAGTCGCTATTGAGCGTCCGTACAGTTGGCGCTCACTGCGTTGTAAAGCCGACTTGGTCCGTACACGTCCGTTGGGGTCTCGTCACCTGTGCCAAACAGGTCGGGGCGCAAAGAACCGACTGTCGCACGGAACCTGAGTCACTGTCCCGCGCTATCGAATCGAGTTGTTCCATTCTCGAGAGCCGTTGCCCGTGTACGACTCTTCAAGGTCAAATTGCGCCCGCGCCATAGGCTCCTCGTGGGAGACAAACGAACTGTCATACCACCTGATCACGAGACTGTTTCGGAGGTCGATACGGACTATGCAATTACCGTCGTGAGCGAAGGTGCTCAAGCGAGTATGCGAGGGGAAGGTTAGCGGTAACCGAATTAGCTCAGGCTAGCCGAAGTCTGACAGAATTCTATTGCTCTCTCTCGACTAGTATCAATCATACAAACTCAATTGGTACCTTAAGTATCACAATACATTCGAGAGTTCCGGTATTAGCTCATCTATCGAAGGTCTGCCCTCCGGATCCCTCCACCAACATCGACAAAGAAGGTCCCACATCTTGTCATCCAGCCCATGCTTGGTAACAAGCAGATCTCCCGGGCGATCAGGTAGCGCACCCACTACCTTTTTATTGAGCACTTGCAATGTTTTTCGATTAGCATATGGTTTATCATGTGTGAACAACTAAGCAAAATCAGCGCCCCAATGTCACGCACAAGACTAAGCTGGACAAACCTGCAAGATTGTCATGCCAAAGCTGTAGATATCGCCCTTGCACGATACCGTAGCTTGTTCTTCAAACATCTCTGGTGCACTCCATCTACAACTATCCGACACGCCACTGGTTTGGGTGATCAAGTTCCCGTCAAGCTACAACAGCAGGGTTTAGCGATACATCTGAACGTAGATTTAACGTAACTTGCCTTGGCGAGCGCAAAGTCCGTGATCAGCGGTTGGCCCTCGTCTCCAATAAGTACATTTTCCTTGCCAAGATATTAGTCTGTTGCGTACGTGATTGTAATGAATGGCAGACACGAACAGCTCTCAAATTTCCATGGATAATAGGGGGATCCATACAGTGTAGAACTTTTATTCCTTCAGCAATCCCGATGATCTACGATAGCATAATCAAGATTTGTGCATGAAGACAGGGCAAAGCAACACACCAGTTGTTTGTAGTCGAGAAACTCGTTTGCCTTGACATATGCCAGCGCGTCACCATTTTTCATCCATGGGCTAACCAGAGCACTAGCGTGATGACAACATCAATGACAGTGCATCACATTGTCAAGGGTACTCACAGGCGAAGACCGTCAGGGGTAAAGAAACCATAAAACGGTATAATATGCTTTCCATGGTCCTTTTCTTGCGCCGTTGCCCATAGTTCAACCTCCCGCCTAACTCTCTGAACACCCGTTAGTGACAGCGATGGTTCGGCGTTAGGGAGACGTGCCTTTATACTCTTTTTATCTCCAGCATTGACCGAGTGGATGACCTTGATTCTCACGTCCTGACTGTGGAGGTATCGTCCCTTGTACATATCGGCGTTCTGGCCACTCGGGGTGGCTTCACCCGACCACTCGACCATTCCATCCAGCTGGCAGTCAGGTGGAAGTTGATTGGACAACTGAAGCAGATCGTATAAATTCTTTGCCATACGCTTTTGCTCCTCTTCTGACACGATCCCATGCCCTGCTAAGCCCTGGTCCATTGTTAACTAGGCCAGGCCCCTGGGTATGGATAACGCACTCTTTGCATCATCGTTGATAGGGCCTTTATATCATCGCGACACTCTGTAAGATTACTTTCTACAACGCGTTGTTTGAACCCTACAGCAGAAAGCTGTCTCATGATATCTTTGTGGTCAGCATCCAGGCTCTCTTCGAGATTTCTCTGCCACTTTTCGTCTTCCTTTTGGTGTACTGGGTCTTCTATATGTAACGCAGTCTGGCAGACCGTCGTCAAGGAAACGGGTCATTAAAACCGAGGGTGCTTACGGTGAAGACAGCCAAGCAATCAGATATACCGTCATCGCAGTCCTTGAACTCTGCCTCGAAATCGCTTTGATGCACTATCATAAAGAACCAACTTTTGTCCGACCACTTCTGCATGGTATCCTTGACTTGTGAGAGACATCTACACGTCATCAGCGGAGTCTTATCATTGAAGAACTAACAACCGACTTTAATATCTTATCCCTGTATTGAACCGTTTGCTGTGGAAGAGGTAGCTGCTCAAACTGCTCCAAAGACATGCACAGTTGCCCACATCTCTCAGTCAAGCAGCGAACGGTATTCCTGTCAACGGATTAGAAATAACTAAAGTGTGAAAAATAAGACGTGCTTGTTTTGAGGGAGGCTGTCGCATAGGGTAATTATGGCGGACAGAAGATCTTGAACAGCATCTAGGCCTGGAATTGTCGTTGAGTTCGCTTTTAAGTCGTTTGGCCGCTCCGTAAGGGTGGCAGGCGAAGTCAACTTCGTAATTATTTGTTCCATCGTTGGACGATTAGAAGGAATCGATTTCCAACAGCTTTGAATGGCATCCCATGTATTGTCTTCCATTTTTGGACTTTCCAATCGATTTGGACGTTTTCCATTTATGACGAGTCGCATGATTCGAAAGTCGCTGGTTCCATGAAAAGGAACAGCACCAAAGAATATCTATGTTAGTAGGTCACAAGTTGCTCGTAATTCAAGGAAAACCTGAAGCGCACCGCATAATAAAGACAACCGAATGCATAAACGTCGGTTGCCATTGTTTTGCCTCTATGATGGTCTTCGTGACCTTTATAGCATCCTACGCACTCAGGCAGGCCGCACTTGATGCATATACCAAATAATTCGGGCGCGGCGAAACTTAAAGAAAATACTGCTGTAGATCGGGAAACAGCAGCTTCAGAAGGTCGACCTAATCCAAAACCAGAGATTTGGCAATGGAGATCAGCGTCAACGAGGACGTTTCCCTGAAAGGAAATGGGATGATCTGACTGGGAATCTATCAAAATACTTACTCCATGTAAGTCACCATGCACAATCCCTTCCGAGTGAATGTACCGGATGCCCTCAGCTACCTCTAACATCTAATAGATACTAGCGTCATTATCGGACTCTCCTGATGACTACTGCAGCAATCTTACCAGCCTATATATATCAGCTACAGTGGGTAACCAGTTGTTTCTCCAATCTCCTAATGTTCCATTTTTCATGAAAGGTGATACGAGGAACAGCTGTGGTCTATCCTCAAATATACCCACTAGAGGGAGGATAAAACGGTGTTCCAGTGATCGCCATACAAGCGCTTGCCGACAAAAATCTTGTCTGATCGAATTCTTACAAAATAAATTAGTACTATGACGAGAAGACAAACGCGAAACGAGCTAACATCATTACGGCCTTTGTCCACCACCTTAAGCGCTACTTGCTGCCCTCTGTATTCGCCTCTGAAAACACGTCCAAAGCCTCCCAGGCCAATTGCTCCAAGATAAGGCTCAGCTTTAACATCGGTAATAAATAGAGACTTTGGTAAGACACTGGTCATAGATATCAGCCTGAACATCAACTTTCTGGCTTTGCGATTTGCATCAGGGAAGCCTGAATCGACCAGGCTACAATTGCGGAGTAACTAGATGAAGGAAAAGATAGTGCACAACCGCAAATATGACTCATGCAAACTTCGACGTACTTGGAGGATGAAATCAAGCAATAACTGAACGTCTGATGTAATTCTGAGTTGGGAGGTAATACTATCAAATTCAGGTAGATCCAAGAGTTTACGCATACAATCAATGGTATGCGGGTTAACCATTGATTCGCCGAGCGCCTTTAGCTAATAACTATTAGCAGCAGTATATCGATGACCTGGAAGAAGTACATACCTCAATTATGAGGGTGGTAAGTAATGATGCAGGGCGAGTCATATGGCTCGTCACAATTTCATCCATTGATGGACGTCCAGATGGATTATGGGACCAACATTGCTGTACAAGGTTCCAAGTGTCATCGTCCATTTTTGGACTGTCCAGACGACTTGGTCTTTTCCCATTAAGGATGTACGGGATGATTCGATATAGGGTTTCCCCTTGAAAAGGCATGGTGCCAAAGAATACCTAGACAAGTCATCATTAAGCACGTCAAGTGAGTCGGAGGCTTACCGTATAATAAATACATCCGAATGCATATACGTCTGTTTGTGTCGTTTTTCCCTTGTTTTCCCCGGGACATCCCGATCCGTCGCACTGGGTCTGGTAGCATAGGGTGCACATGCCTACCAACTCCGGGGCGGCATAGTTAACTGAAATTGCCGCTATGGATGGCGACAGAGTGGATTCAATATGTCGGGTTAATCCAAAATCAGTAATTCGGCAATGGAACTCAGAATCGAGAAGGACATCTGCCTGGAGGACGAAGGTAGGACCGGTCAGGAAACTATGACATCAGAATACTTACTGCACTCAAATCCCCATGTACAATACCTTGCGAGTGAATATACTGAAGCCCCAATGCTACCTCGAACATCTGAAACCTATCAGCGAATCTATTCTGTTACCTTCACAGAAATCTTACTATTCTGCGTATTTCGATTTCGCCAGGCCAATGGTTCTGCCTCCATTGAAACAATGTCCCGTTTGTCATGTATGGTGATACGAGGAACAGGTGTGACTTCGTTTCATATATCCCCAAGAGAGGAAGAATAAATTTGTGTGAGAGTGACCACCATGCGAGGGCTTCTCGACAAAAATCTGTTCGAAGTGAATCCTTTACAAACTGATCAGCGTCAGAAAAGTAAAGACTATCAGCACTGACTTCGATATTGCGAGCTTTGTACAATACTTTCAGCGCGACCGGCTGTCCTCTGTGTTCGCCTTGGAAAACACTACCAAAGCCACCCACACCGATGGTACTAAGATCAGTCTTGACATCACTGATAAATAGAGTTTTCGGCAAGACATTCTTCTTAGACAATTTGTCCAACAACCTCCTGGCCTTACTGTTCGCGTCTTCAATGCCACGATCCTTCAGGCTACCGTTGCGAAGTACCTAATTTTCGGGAAAGAATATTAAGGGATAAACAAGTCAATTAAAACTACGCACACAGAGGGTGAAGTCAAGAAATAGCGCAACGTCAGAAGCAGTTTCTAATGCTGAAACAACGGAGAGACGGGATAGGTCTGACTCTGACAATTTGATCATAAAATCAATGGTAATATGATTAATTGCGTTCAACGGGGATGACTAGCAGTTTTCAATAGTTAGCGGTAATCTCTTGATGCGCGAGATATTCACACCTCTACTCTGAGTATCGTGAGTAATGATGGAAGAGGAGGTCTCGTTTGAAAGAATTGCACATCTTTCTCCGTGATCTGCCGTGAAATGTGTCTAATCAGCGATGAGTTGATGCCAAGCTATAAATTTCACACCTCATTCTCCTTCAACAAAGCATTTACCTTACTCATCATCGTATTACTCGCGGGCGAAGGTTGATCTCTAACAATTGCGGTTATTGTGTTGTGAACCATTTCCATCCGTTCCGAGCAAACGAACTCGTAGACAATTTCATTTACACTGTCTGGTGTTACCTTTCCTTTAAATCGAAGGAAAATCTGGAAGACCGCTTGAAGGATCAATATGAGGTCCACTAAATATCTCATAATATACTCTGATCTATTGAGAAGCTCAAAACATCTGCTCGAATGACAAGCTACAGATGCTCACCGCCCTTGATTGGCATTTTTTGTCCATCCGCCCCCTACACCAGATGCCACTGTTAACTCAAGTTGCCTTGTAAACAACATTAGCTGAACCCGCACATCTACATGACCTCAGGATCACCTACGTTGTACTGATATCGGTTCCATTTCTATCGGGATCCTCAACGATGGACATCATTCGGCAACGGAATGCGTCGCTAAGAAGAAACTAAGAAAATGTGATGATCAAAGAGACGTTCGAGATACACTGTTTTGCACACCTCGTCCAAACTCCAGATGGTAGCAATCTCTTTGTGTATTGCACGAACGCGCTTGTCAAGGGTAATATCGAAGAAATGCTTGTCAGATGTTATTGCATTCCATGCTATGAATTTCAGTAAGAATGGATGAGCATAGGAGAGAGCTACGGCAGCTGTACTTACTTTTTCCCCCTATTCTGATATACGATAAATACGATATTCTTAGTACTTTATTCTATATAAAGAGCTTACTTTATCGATGAGGCAACCTTGGCCTGTATATCGACACGTTGCGCCGCAGCTAGAGCGACTTGGGCGGTATACGATATATCTTCAGGTAATGTTGCTTGTCGATCGTTCTTGCTATTCGCATTGAAAATACTTCTCATGGTGATGTTGACCAGCCGCTGTAAAGTTTCAGGCTGCGATACTACGCAGGCAATCAACACAAACTAAGTGACACTAAAGATAGACTTACTCGCAACGAACGTGTAGGGTATCCCGCCTGAGCCACTCTTGATCGAGGCTTCAAATTTTTGACCATATCTTTTCTGAAATTCTTTTTCGGCGAATTCCTGGATACTCTCGCCATTCTGTCTGCCTTGCTTAGCCATCTGCGACACGAAAAGATCAAATTTGGTAAACACGACAATTATCGGCACTGTTGTGATCATAACTCTGATTTTGGGAACAGCGATTGGTGTACTTACCATGTTTTTGAATCATCTTGAAAATTCCTTTGTCCAATATTAGGTCATCCGAGGGAGGGGTAGCGATGCAGATCCTGCAAAGTAACATGAATCGGACTGATGGTTTCGAATCATTTACGAAGTTACCAAATAGCATGAAGCCTCTCAGCAACCGGCTTCTTCTGATTCCGCCATGCGACAAAATTCTTCAAGATACCGAATTCCTCCCCACTTCGTAGTACATCATCATGAGAATAGTGTACAGCTAGACGTTCGTTAAATTGCGATGTGATTTCTTGATTGATATCGGTAGTTCCTCTTTGGACGTCCTACATGTCGTTCAGCAATTGAAGCCTGATAAGCAAATCGGGAAGTATACTCCAAGAGAAGGCTCGAATATGGCTTCGATAAGCGACATTTTCCCTGATCCACGCTGAAACGACATCCATCAAGATAATACATTCGGCGGGAACGACAACAATTCTTACTGGACCAATGACAAGAACTCTAAACCTGCAATACATTCAGCCCGATACTTACGATTGATTCAAAGTAATGTCACCTTGGGCACTCCTCAGCATTCGGATCAATTATACTAAGTTCAGGGGACGTCTTGGAGGAATGGAGAGACAACTTTCGGGAAACCAGAGAAGCCAAAGCTGACTTCCTGATGAAGTCCATTTACGCCCGCACAGTTCTGCGTCACCGGAGTTGTGAATGCCAAATTGGTGAATGACTCCTTGAATAGGTTATTATGGTTGGCACGTGCCATGCACCACGCCCGAGTCGCTAACTAGTTGAGTACCAAATCATCCATCCAGGGCCATCCTGTTAAGCTCTAGCATTGCTCCCGACTGCGGATGCAACCCATGGGCGCTAGCTGAAAAACGGCGGAACTTCTATCCTTTATATTTCCTTCATGTGTACAACACTAGTTTGTGCCTGGCCGATCTTGCGTCCGACGAAGGTCAAACTTGCTTGTAGAGATGATGGAAAGGACGCTAAACCTCATCGATTTCCTGACGATATTCCCTACTGACCATCATGTTGATTTGGATGTCACTTTTGTTGACCGGCGCGGGGTGCTGGGCCCTGGCAGATATTTGTCGACATTAACAGAGAGAAAATAGGCAGCGATACATCAATAATGCTATAAAACCGCTTTTTCTGATAACTGATTATCATTGCAGAGGACAAAAGCATCATGAGATGTCAAAATAGAACGAAAGGGTTGTAAAAGGGTTGTGTCCGTCGTGCAAAACAAGGAAAATGGTAAGATACACATGATATATTCTTCTCCTATACTTAATCGTTTCATAGACAGTCGTGAAATTGATGTTAGCCATATATGTCTACTTGGGTGGAGGCGTGGGGGGGCCTAATGAGCGATAAGGGGAGTAAATTGCTGTCAGGGTACCGGGAAGCATGAATGAAAGCATCGCGCACCAAAAAGACCCGGTTTAGGTGGTGGGGACTGGGGAACTGCGGCCGCAACGGGAGTAGGCGCCAATAGCGGGTTTGCTATAGATAATCAACCAAGCAGGATTAACGACATCAGTTCCATCTAAGCCTCGCATGTCAAATGAACACGCACGTCGCCACTGGGCCCAAGCTGGTAATTCCTGTCGTGCTGGTGGAGGCGATGCGACGGAGACTGGTGCCGGTGCTGGTGCTAGTGACGGTGCGCCTGGGCCAGCGGTGATTGCTTTAGGTTTTCGTTTGTGAATGACCCGCCATCCTGGGCGGGCTTGAATGGGATCTTCTGGGGGTGGCGCAAGTGCAGGCGCAGGAGTGGCTACTGGGTCGGGAGGGCCTTCCACGGCCTTGAAATGCATCATCCGTAAGCGTCCACGGATGAGATGATAAAATAGGGCGACACCGACCTTCAGATTACTAGGCCGCCAATCTGGGGAATACTCGCCACCCGCTCCATGTTTCGATTTGACGGCCATCAATTCCGCTATCTCGCTGGATAATGATTGAGGACGGAGGAAACATCACCCGTTCATTTTACGTACTATTGCAGGGCTCGTCGTTCATCTCTTAGTTTCCCTACTTCGGCTAGGAGTATACGGACTTCGCTTGCCAGGGCTTTGCTAAAGTCATTAATGTACCTACAGGATGGCAACACGATAACGTCAATTTTTGTGATGTAGAGATCGACTACCCAGAGACGTACTTTGGAGGCGGAGTGAACGTGTTTGTGTTTCTTGACGACATGTCAGTGTTGGAGTGGGATATCGCAACAGCCTTATGACTGCGTTCTCGTTGATATAAGGTTTGAGTGCAAGAAATTCTGGAACGAGGCAGACAGTCAGAGAACACGAGGCATTTAGCCTATTTTGGAAGGTTGTCAATCTGACATGACATTGACTTTCCTGGTCCGAATCTCAGTGTCAGTAAGTGCGTTAAGTTCAAGCAACTTTATTTGGATCTGTGGTCACCGGTCACCAGTCCAAGATCAGATTAGGTTATGTACATGCACGTTCCTACCACTCGAGTCACTAGTGTCACTGGCGGTCCGCAGGCTCGCCTACTACAGAATGCTACCCTGGACATGATGTCATCCTGATTTATATGTCATATATACATGGCTACTTTAAAGTTTAGGCCTTAAGGTTTCCACTATTTTTGCCATGGTGGGACGCTTTGAAGGAATAGGTTCCCAACAGCTCTGAAGGAGCTTCCAGGTCATTTCATTCATTTCTGGGCTTGATCTTCGAGCTGGGCGTTTTCCGCGCATGGGTGCCAGGACATTTTGGAAGTCATCAATGTCATCGAAGGGAATGGTATTAAAGAATATCTGTGCGGGTGATGAATCGGTCACTATCTGTGTAAGTTAAGGAATGGCTGAAACGCACCGCATAATAAAGGCAGCCAAACGCATAAACGTCGGTTTTCGTTTTGTCGCGTTCCCTGCGATGATCGCGTGTGGTGCACCTGCACTTGTACCAGCCACACGTGATGCAAACACCAAATAGCTCAGGTGCACTGAACCTTGAAGCAAACACTGTTATGGGTTGCGTCTCAGTGGCTTCAGAACGTCGAGATGTCCCAAAATCAGCGATCCGACAGTGGGAATCGTCGTCGAGGAGAATATTCCTCTGTGACGGGACGAGATGAGATGATTGGGAACGTCTGACATCCAATTACTCACTGTGTGTAAGTTGCCATGCACAATCCCTTCCGAATGAATGTACTGTACGCCCTCAGCGACCTCCAGCAGCTAACAATAATGAGTATTGTCACTTGACTGCTCTCGAAATAGTTATAATCTTACCCGCTTAAGTATATCGACCACAGCAGGTATCTGATTCCTTCTCCAATCACATAATGTTCCATTTGTCGCGAACCGCGATACGAGATATAGCTCTGAATCGTGTTTAAATAATCCCTCTAGAGGTAGGATAGAAGGGTGTTCGATTGATCGCCACCCTAGTGCTTCCCGACAGAAGTTTTGCCTGAGTTGACCCTTATCAAACAAATCAGTGCCATGACGAGGAACAAAACGGCAATGAGCTGACTTGTTTACACCATTTGTTCACCACCTTCAGCACTACGTCTTTTCCTTTGTATTTGCCTTTGAAATTACGACCAAGGCTTCCTATACCAATCTTTCCGAAACGTTCCTCGGTCTCAACATCGGTAACAAACAAAGGCTTTGGTATGTCACTTGTTTTAGATATCAACTTAAACATCAAATTTCTGGCTTTCCGATTTTCATCTTGGGAGCCTGAAGTGGCCAGGCAATGGTTGCAGAGCAGCTAGATAGAGGAAAGGATATGGTACAGGCGTAGCAGTAAAACTGGACTTCACGTACTTGGAGGATAAAATTGAGCAGTAATTCGACATCTGACGGAACTAGTTGAGAGATAATATTATCTGACTCTAAGTCAGATAGAGCCAACAGCTTGCGCATGTGATCAATGGTATGCTTGTTGGCCATTGGGCCACTGAGTGCATTTAGCTAGCGATTATGAGCAACAGGACATTGATGAATACTTTAGAAGTTCAAACCTCAGCCATGAGAGAAGTAATTAACGATTCAGGGCGAGACATGGGGCGAGGCATGGGGCGAGGCATTAGCATATGGCTCGCCACAATCTGCTCCATTGTTGGACGTCTGGATGGATCGGGGGACCAACAATCTTCTACCAGCTTCCAGATGTCGTCATCCATTCTTGGACTATCCGGACGATATGGTCGTATTCCGCTCGAGATGAGCTCAAGGATCTGAGATGGTTTTTTTCCTTCAAAAGGCATGGCGTCAAAGAATACCTGGATGGTCACCATCAAGTGTGCCAGATAGGAAGCGGGACTTACCATATAATAAAGACGTCCATATGCATACACATCTGTCTGTGTCGTTTCCCTTTTGAACATGCCCATCAGCTCTGGGGCAGCGTAATTGATTGAATCGGTCATGGCGGATGACGATAGAGTGGATTTGATTTCTCGGGTCAATCCAAAATCAGTTATATGGCAGTGGAATTCGGAATCAACGAGGACATTCACCTAGGAGACAAAATTATCGACTGCTAGTCGGGAAAATATCAAAGTACTTACTGCGCTTAAGCTGCCATGGACAATATTCTTCGAGTGAATATACTGAAGGCCCTGCGCTACGTCTAGCATCTAACGCGTATCAGCAAATCCCTTCTGCTGAGCACGGTAAACTTACTAATCTGTGCATATCATCTTTATCTGGCTGATGATTCCTCCTCCAATCAATTAATGTTTCGCTCTGCATATACGGTGATACAAGGAACAACCACGAATTCTCTTCATATATTCCTAAGAGACGATGGATGGACTCATGTGAGAGTGACCACCATGCTAAGGCTTTCTGATAGAAGTCCTTTGAGAGTGAACTTCTTGTAGACGCATCAGCTCTGTAAATCACGTGCAGCGTAACTGGCTGTCCTTCGTGTTCGCCTTTCAAGACACCACCCGTGTCAATTGCGCTGAGATCTGTCTTAACATCATAAACTTTCGGCAAGGGGTCTTTCTCAAACAGGCTTTTTAAGATCTCCGTGGCCTTATGGTTCGCGTCCACAATGCCATAATTCCCCAGGCTACCGTTCTGAAGCAGCTGAATTAGGGAAAGTAAATAACGAGAAAAAACTTGGATGAAAATACGCACACAGATGAAATCGAAGAATGGTTGAACATCTGCAGCAGTCACTAACTCTGAAATAACATTCAGGTAATCTTGCGAATCCAATAGTTTACTCATAAAGCCAAGTGTAATCCGGTTTATTGCGTTCCGCGGAGATGACTAGTGTTTTTTTGTGATTAGTGGCAGTCCTTTAATGCGTTAGATGTTCGCACCGCAATTCTGAGGATTGCGAGTAATGATGGAAGAGGAGGTTCTGTTTGAATGATAAGGTCATCATTCTTGATCTGCAACACAACGTGTATTGTTAGCGATAAGTCAACGCCGAACTACGAATTCCGCACCTCATTTCCCTCTATCAATGACCTTATTCTATCGACCATACTATTGCTTGTAAGCAGATTCTGATTCCCATGTTGATCCCCTGCCAACGTAGTTATCTCATTATGGATTGATCCCTCCCGTTCCGAGCAAACAAGTTTGTAGACGATTTCATTTACAATGTCTGATGCCACCCTCTGTTTGAATTGACCTTCAAACGAATTTTGGAACACTGCTTGTAGGATCAATACGAGGTTGACGAAGTATTGGAGACAACGAATAAGCTCCTGCCTGTCGAGGAGTTCAAAACAGCTGCTGGAAGAAAAGTAAAAGATGTATACCGTCCTTGATGCACGTCCTGCTGTCCCGTATCCCCTACCCTAAATGTTGTATCACGTTGCCGCCATTAGCTGCGATGCATAATATTATCTCGCGATCACCTACGTAGTACTGGAATTGCTTGGAGGATCGTGATCCTTCCTGATAGACTTCATCTGGCGGCAGAATGCCTCGCTGAGAAGGAACTGTCAAACACAGTGAATCCAAAAATACGTTCTGGATACA
>WION01000402.1:0-48223 GCA_015039365.1 Amanita rubescens
ACTTGCTTTTCATTCGTTGGCATAACAGGAATAAGAAACTTTGGGTCCATCAGAACTGTGTGGCCCCGTCGAGTAAGATGAACGAGAACACGGCCACTTTCTAGGCCCTTGATCATCCCCTCCTCATTTTGCACAGATTCGGTGCCGTACATGACAACGGGCACTCTTGTGAGTTTGTGTTTCGTATACGGACGATAACACGTTTGTTCAGCAGGTCTTCATTGGTAGACCATTTTGCCAGGTAGGCTTGTTGAAAATGAATAACTTGGTTACCGTCGAAATTACTTGTTTGCGTACCTCTTCCATCCCATTGGATCATTTCTGGAGGGTCTGGCGCTGCCGGGTTCCAGACTGAGTCTTCAGGTTCATTGTTTGGCTCTGGCATGGGCGTTTCTCCACCCACTGCAGGGAGGGGCAACAGAGGTGTGGGAATGGGCCGTGCAAAGGATTGGGAGCAGTGAGGGGCAAGTCCGTTCTGTTATACCGTCAATACGCTGTTACTCGTGGACTGGGGACACTTACACGTCATCGAACAAACATTCAATTGACACATTCGATATCCACTGTGCACCACGTTGTTGCACGCGCAGGGCATTGTCTCCAGCAACTCCCTGGACCGTTACCAACGTCCCTTTGTAAAAGTGATGGCCAACGATTCTCGCCATCCTCCCGACATGACATGCCAGCCTATCGCGAGTGAATTTTGGCATCGGGGAATGTTGCGGTGCAGGGCCATGGGAAAAGGAGAGGAAATGAGGCTTGAGCTGCCAGCCGTGAACTTCTAACTGCAGTTGAAAGCGTTGATAGCGTTAATTCCAAACTCTAACATTATGGACGATCGACGCACCTCATCCTTTGTGTTGTGACTTTGGACAGTAATCAAACTGCCCTCTAGCTTCGTGATGAAGCAGACGCCTCCTACCCAGTCCTTTGCTAATGAGTTAACTACGGAAACGTGGTCACCGACAGAGAAATGGCGCCGAAGATGTACTCCCTCCACCTCCACTCCATCTTTCCTACCATCGATCCGTACGCTATATGTGTCGATATCGTGGTTCGCCATCACCACCTCACCCACCGAATTCATAAATGATCCTGTCTCTATCCTGACCCGTTCCCCAGCCCCCAGAGAACTTCGTAAGAACAGCTCGCTCGAGATGAGCATAAATCGGTCGTACTTTCTCCCCACCATCATCATTTTGTGGTTCAGCTTGAACGTTAGCATGCCGGTAGCAAAGAATGAAACGTCCAGGGATCGAACCGTCTTCCCCTTTTCGAAAAAATTGAGAGGAACATCCCACTTCACAACGAACGGCACGAAGATCTTGTCGAGGAGAAATTGATAGCTATTATTACCAATTGCTCTCGCCTTGAGACCTGCATTGATATCCCCCTGGCCAACGAACAGCCTGCGAGGAGGGCGCCCACCACGTTTCTCAAATCGAAACCGATATCGGGGTACCAATAGTATATCATATGAGCCGTCCTTTAGCTCGAAGCCTAGGGCGGCATCGGCACGGTAGCGTTTGATGCCTTTGTCAAAGTCTGGGTGCCTCTTGCATAAACGGAGCCAGCAGGGAGGTTTCATGACCGAATTGTGGTCATCGTAATGGCTGGCCTGTGATCGACGCTCCTCTGCGACAGGCCGTTGTAGATACGGCGCCATCATATCATTGATATATTGCTCGAACTCTTGATATCGATCCAGCGTCGTCTGTGCAATCTGCACATCATCCAAATCTTTGCAGTTCAATTTGGCACGATAGAGTTGAGCAACGATTGCAAACCTACCGTTTACATTCTCATCCTCATCATCTTCCTCATCCTCATCCTCATCCTCATCCACATCCACATCCACATCCACATCCACATCCACGTCCACGTCCACGTCCACGTCCATGTCCATGTCCACGTCCACGTCCACTTCCACTTCCACATCCACTTCCACCCCCCCTCCTTCTTCATATCCCTCCTCGTCCTCCCCGTCATCGCCAGCGGCGTCAGCCTCTAGATCGACAACCTGAGAAACCAGGCGTCTTCGTTTACGCGCCGGCTCTCGCATGCTGGTCATCTGCGCAAGGCATAATTAGATGAGCATATTGAAATTTCGTGAACACTCACCGACTGTGTCCCTTCAAGACTACCTGTCTGACTTGGCCGGTTCATCTGTAAAACGGGTTAACGTGCTAACGTGCTAAACGACGTCACATACAAACGCCACGAATAGGGAAACTCACAGGCCCTCGCGACGCACCGGCATAACGACTTTCCTGACTTGTCATACTGATGAAAAATATGGATTTACTACTACTTGTATGCGAATACAATTCTCTCAGAAGATGTGGAAGGGTAATCGTGGGAAAGTTGAGTCGATATGGCACGAGTTTCATTGTTGACGTTACAAATATGAACAAATGTTTATGAACCAACTGGCTGGGCCGTATGGCAACAGGGAAGGCCCTGCTCACTTTTTGCGTTTTCGCCTCGCGTTTCATGATCGCCACATGAATTTGCTGGGCACTGACATCAAATTCCAAACAAAGACCACGGATACCCCTCATCAAATCAATAATTATTTTTCTTCATCAATTTAATTGAAGTCTTTAATACAATGTCTACGAGCACGTGCGATGTAGTCGAGCAATACAAATTATAATAGTAGGCACAGCATGCAAACAACACTTTTTACCATAAAATGATATTGATCTGCTATAAGAGGTATTGACGTATTCAGTAGCAAGATATAAGGACATTTTAACAAGATGGAAATGACAGAACATCACCGAGAGCAGAGCAACAACAAAACATCAAAAAGAGTTCTAAGATAATCCAGAGCCGGTGATAGCTAGTTTTCAACGTCGGCTTCGTAGCCGTCCTCGTCGTGCCCTTCTGAGGTACAGTTCACGCGCTTTGAGGATTATTCACGCGCCTCGAGAGCTTTTGAGGCGCGATTCATGCGTCCGTGATCTTCATACTTGGAAAGGAGTACGGCTCGTAAAAGATGGGCAAAAGGTAAGTAAATCATCCTCGCGTTCAACAAGACTCTGACCGTTTGTTGTTAGATGAAAGTACCACCGCAACTATAAATGGTTAAAACGTCAGTATTTCAAGCACGAAATCATTCCACTCCCATAATTCTGCGACAAATACATGCGCATATTAAGGCTCCAATGATAAATTCGTACCTCTTCCTTTAATTGGCGATCCAATACAGCGACATTATCGTCCTCAACCTTAATCACCCAGCCTTCGCGATTGTAGTTCGAGGCATTAACAACCTTGACGGCGTCACTGACTTCATAAAATCTTCTGATACGTTTAACTTCTACTACATGTATCATCTCCGCGTCATTCAGGCGTACGACCGCCTGTTCGAAATGCACTTCCACGATCACACCAGACTGTCCCCGGTCTCAAATCCACCTCCACTTTGCTTCCTATTTCAAAAAGGGCAGCCACATAGTGCTCATATGACCACCGTATAAACTCCCGCGACGGAGCCGGAAAGTCTAGTTGGTTGGATTCTGTAGCCATCCCTTCAATGAACATGTTTAGTTCAGTCAAACTTGGCTCCATGTCAAGTGAATCCAATGCATCGACTGGGACCGAACATACTGTGAAGGGCGGTATATACTCATCCCGTCGTTTCTTGCTGAACCGATATCTGCCATGCCCGAAAGTCTCCAGCTCCTGACGACGCCCCGGCTGCCACCATACGTTCGGATCCAATCGAGATCCAATCGAGGCGGCCTCCTCGGGTTCTCCAACAGCCTTTGGATGTAATAGTCGAGGAAGACAATTCTTTCGCCGCTTCTTTGTCTTGTCCCCGTTCATGGACCACAAGGCGTCACCCTCGATCGCAACCGGTAGTCGTGGCACCACGCAGATTACAATTTTTGTTTCGATTTCCGCATCGAGCACAAATGCTAGGTCGCCTGCGTATTTCGTGACATTGCTCTTGACGTCCATGTTTGCCGGTTTGGATCGCTTCTCTAGCCTGGCCCAAGAGGGAGACACTAGACGCGATCTTATTGGATGCAAATCAAGCCATGCAACTCGTTCCTCTACAGGCACGAGCGAAATCTCCAAAGGTTGATGGACTGTAGACAGATTGAAGCAGAGTTTCTCCACCTTCGCTCGAGATGGAGATTCGATGCCGATCCACATTCGCCCACTTGGTGGCAAGATTAGCGAGGACGCCAATTCGGGATGAGCCAGTAATCGGTTTTGCACAGCCCAGTAGCTTTCTTCCTCCAATCCATCCTTCAGGGTTGCCGGCTCAATGCTTGAAAATGAGGGGAGGAAATATAGACTTACCAGTACGCGTACTCTCCAAAGACCCGGATCCGTATCTTTAGGCCATCGCCTCAAACGCTCCGTCAACAAAGCCATGTCATTATCCGAGCCCAGTTCGCAGCTACGGTGCTGACCATCCACTGAACGAGCCTTGTATCGATTTACCACGACCGCCATGCGCTGATCCATAGGTTTGCTCTCGTTGCTAACTGTCCCCAATGGTTGTGAATCTAAGCGCCAGCGCTCCCCGATTGCATCATCGTCCACGATATCTTGAATAACTTTCAACGCGTCAGACGTCTAGTAGTATGCTTTGAACAAGCTGGACATCCCGACTTACAGTCCTTCTCCGAATCTCGATCTTCGTCGCTTGAACTACCCTCTAACGCTTCTACATCCAGGAAGTCGCGCACATTCACCTTTCGAATATTCCATCAGAGTCACCGCTTATCCAATAAATGTCGAAACCGTACCGTGTTTCCACTTTTTCTTCCGATTCTCTTGGAGATCTATAGTACGAGACCTTTTGTTTCTTACTGGTACGTCCATACTCGGCACCAGGCACCAGACTGTTCTTTGCTAAGGAAACTTGAAATTGTCAGGACTCGGTTGCAGCTCAAGGCCAACGCCGTTAACATCGATCGTCACGTCTGTAATGGAATTATTAGACCAGAATCGTTAGATTGGTGTTGTTATGTAAATGAGCTGTATGCTCGCGCAGGATGTGATGACTCCCATTAATCGAGCTGTAAGCTCGTAGTAGGGTATATGCGGTAGCGAGTTTAACACTCGTCCTGCGGTGTATGGACGGATCGCGTGGTGGTCATGCAGAGCATATAGTCGTAGGGAGTCACGGTATGATGGTAATATACATACCGTTATTGCGTTTCGCGATCCATTCTGCAAACAATTCTTCTGCTTGACGGCGAACAAAGTCGCCCAGTTCCTGTCGTGAAAAGGAGAGATGCGGACTATCTGGATCCACTGAAGAGTGGCGACGGCGTCGAGGGCGTTTTTCTGCCGGTATTTCATCCACATAGCTAAGAGGAGAAGGAGGAAGGTTGTTCTCCTGTTCTTGTTCATCGTCGTCGTCCTCGCAAGGTTGAGGGGCGGTAGCGCGTCGAGGGGAGGACCCTGAGGGTTCCTGTTGCTTCCTCAATGGTGGAGATCTGCGTTTTTCGTCTACCAGTAGCACTGGTGGACATGAGAGGAATGGAGCGCATGCCGGGTTCACCGGGACCCGCCAATGTAGGATTTTGTTCCAAGGTGGTAGTAAGCTGGCGAGTATCACTAGCATCGGTGTTTTCGTTGGTCGAGTTTTCGTTCGAAGGTGGAGGTATCTCGTTAGATCCGGAAGGAGGGACAGCGGAGGAAATTGTAGTGGATCGGTTATTACGCGGGCGAGCCATTAAGGTTGTTGTTTGTTAGAGAATGTGTAGTGAGAAACTTGCGAGAATATTGCTAGGGTACGCTAAGGAAGATTCAGGCGACGATGACGGCGAGTTCAAAAGGATTCTGGGATCTCGTCCGTCACGTCGTCACGAAATATCACGTCCTATTCCTTTCCGGGCGTTCCCATATGTTCCGAGGCTGTAGCGTTGAAATTATATTTTAGATGGTGTTCAGGGGGCATGTATAAACAACTTCCGGAATTAGTGCGGAACATTCGGCAAACGGTGCCGCACACGGAAAAACTGAGCAGGGCCTTCCCTGTTGCCATAGGGCCGGATACAGTGACCGTCGTACAGCTGCTATGGGGTGGTGGTTTATGGCTTACATGTCAACTGTCCGGACTGGCTGGATACGGTATAAGTTATAAGTTGAGTTGAGTTGATATGACAGCACAGGTGGGAGAGGCAATCGTATCACACACGGCCTGCGTATCGAATGTCCCCTGGCCGGATACGGTGTAAGTTGATATGACAGCACATGCGGGAGGGGGAATCGTACCACGCATGGCCTGCATATCAACTGTCTGGCCTGGGTGACTTGCGACTGGCTGAGGGAAAGAGGAACAAGGCTCAGTGTGAGTAACGAATAGGCGATGAGGACATAGGGAATCGCTACACTATACTCCACCATGTGGACTTAGATTGCTTGATGGTGGTGGTACAGGAACAAGCAACGAGGGGCCGTTCTAACTCCGACCGCTCAGCTTGTACAGCGTGGAGCAGTATTTGTGGGACAAACAACAGATAAATGGCGATTGGGAGGTATTACCCCTTCTAACCCAACCCAACGCACAGTGGGCAGCTCTGAGAGAATATGACCTTCACCTCAATACTCGGGTTTGAGAGGGTTTTCACAAAAGAGAGAAAAGTTCGAGGGGAAGAAGGATTGCATTTGCGTATTCCTACAAACGGACTATACCTCGCGCGTGTTCTCCCGCGGTGAGGGGCCTAGACTGTAGATAGTGAAGTATGTAGAAGTGTGTCATAGATTCGTAGATTCGTAGTTTGACAGGGGCATAGTAATGACTGAAGCTAGAGGAGACGCTTAGATTCGTAGTTTCTTAGATTCGTAGTTTGACAGGGGCATAGTAATGACTGAAGCTAGAGGAGACGCTGGCTTTGTATCGTCATTTTATCTACAAAAGAATCAGAAGTAACGCGTTTAGTGCAAGAAACAAACAACAGTAAATGTAAAGCGAAAACCAACCAACCAACCAACCAAATCGATCCTCACATCTTAGTGAGCGTTGTCCTTCGTTGAGAACTGAAGACCCGAGGGCCCGAGCGGACCTGCCTGAGGTGAACCTACACATCGACCATCCAGCATGGCTAGATACGGCGTGGGCTGGGGCGACTCGTACCCTACACGCGTTGTTGTTTATGGCCTGGCCAGTTGTCAGCTGAGGGAAACGTGATATTCTCAATACCGAGACGGTGTGGATTCTGTGGAGGTCAGGGGGTGTGAGGCTGTGGACGCTCATCTCCTATCCGCCAAGCAAGCTAATACACCTGTGGCCTGCAATCTAGCTGCAGTCTAGTTCACTACTGGCAGTCGCCCGTCAGTATTTCCAGGCGGATTACAAGCCCCTGATAATGTCATAGCTGAATTGAATGAAGATGCGAACGCGGTTTAATGCTGTGAGTAATAAACGGGTGATGGAGACGCGTACCTGCCTATAGCATTCGGCACACTAGATGCGTTTATGGTTGGTTGGTTTGATTGATTGGTTGGTTGGTTGATGGTTGGTTGGTTGATGGTTGGTTGGTTTTATGGTTGGTTTTATGGTTGGTTGGTTTACGCATCAAGCGTCCAGCCTGGCCGGATACAGTGTGGATTAGGTGGCTTGCAACTGGCTGATGGGAGGGGAAGCAACGTATCGGGACAGCAGGCCTAGCCCCTGCATAGGGTGAGCAATGAACAGGTGATGAAGACACGTACTTGCTTACGACGTATTTTGAACGGTACCGCGTTTTTCTGGCCAATGCATCAGCTGTCCGGCCTGGCCGGACACGGTGTAGACTGCAGTGACGTATTGGGACAACGGGTCCCTGCACAGTATGAGCAATGAATGGGCGATGAGGACATACTACGCACTTGCCTATGACGGTACCCTATGGCCAACGCATCAGCTGTCCGGCCTGGCCGGATACGGTGTAGGCTGCAGTGACAACAGACATAGTCCCTGCAATGAGAACATATTATGCACTTGCCTATGACATATTTTGAGCGTACAATCATGGTGGCGTGAAACCACGGAGAGAATAGATGTTATAACTCCGACTGACGAACTCGCGCGGCGCGGAACAGTGTTTGTGGGGCAAATAGCCGGGAAAGGAAAGTTCACGTGGCGCTATTTGCCCCACAAACACTGTTCCGCGCCGTGCAAGTTCATCAGTCGGAGTTGTAACATCTATTCGCTCCGTGGTTTCACACCACCTTGATCACACTCAAAAATATGTCATAGGCAAGTGCGTAATATGTTCTCATTGCAGGGACTATGTCTGTTGTCACTGCAGCCTACACCGTATCCGGCCAGGCCGGACAGCTGATGCGTTGGCCATAAACAGGCAAGTACGTGTCTTCATCGCCTGTTCATTACCCACCTTATGCAGGGACTAGGCCTGCTGTGTCGCAGCCCCTGCCATCAGCCAGTCGCAAATCACCCAATCCACGTCGTATCCGGCCAGGCCGGACGCTTGACGCGCAAGCCATAAACCAACCAACCAACCAAACCAACCATAACCATAACCATAACCAACCATAGACGCATGCGATGCACCGAATGCTATAGGCAAGTACGCGTCTCCATCGCCTGTTCATCATTCAATGCCTGATACAGGTCCCGCCCACAGCCCCACATCGATGCACATGGCTGCTGCCTGCATTATGACTGTCAACTTGACACTGCGTAATACCACTGCTTTATTACCCTCCATTGCGGAACGGTGAATACTATACGGGCCATTCGTTCAGGCTAGCGATTGACGCTGTGATAAATCATCCGTACAAAAATGTATTCCAGTGTTATTCCAGTGTTACTTTTCACGTACGTGTAGAATAATGATAATGATAACGATAAAATATGCACGTATGCCTTACCTTTGAGCATCCGACTGAGCATTGAGGTAAAGGTCGTCACGGTAGGTCTCTCAGGCCTCTATTAACAAATGTTGCGGTATACCCTGTCTCGCGTTTGCGCCAGGATCGTTCTGGTCGCCCCGAGAATTACCGCTTAGCGGGCAGAGCAATATACGGGTACGGGGCAACGTAATATATGCCCTGCGGGCAATTTGGTCAGATTTCGTTCGTTTTTTCAATTGATCAATTTATTAACATCGAACATCGATATCAACAACTCCACGGAGGTCCAGCTCAAGGCGGGCGTGGGCTCCGTGAATGGCACGAGAGCATGCTATTTTCCCCGCAACGATGCGCTACCTCTGAGTTGAGTTAAGTTCCGCTAACGCTTACACTGAGTGTCCGGCATGTGCAGTCAACAACAATATTCCTTGCATTCCCGTGAAGTTTTTCAGTCTTCTAGCATATAAGAGACATCCTATCATCAATGCTCTCTCCCTACCTTTCCGTTCACCCTGCCCACAACCAACCAACCAAACCAACCAAACCAACAACCAACCAACCAATCGACCAAACCAAACCACCAAAGTCTGCCCCACCATGTACAACAACAATGAACAGGGAACCCCCGTCAATCTTACTGTCGCTCAGTGGATTCAACGCCACCAAGAGATCAGCAATACCCCCGTACATGGCGCGCATGAACCACTGCCAGCATTTCGTGCCGTAGAGTGGGCTCTCACCGGCTATGATCGAGCAACCAATGAACAAGCCAGAATCGAGGCGCTGCGTAACCGACCAATGGCCGATGCCCCTATGCCATATATACGACGAGATTACGATTCCCTTATCGGCTTTACGTCTCACATCCCTGCGAGATCCTCTTTGTTCTTATATGTAAGGCCAAATGCAACACAAGCACTCACTGAAAGGCTCAAAATTAAAGTGCCATTTTGGATCAATAACGAGGTGAGTTTTCATCCCATTCAATCACATTATTTAATCCCAACACATCACTTAAGGAGGTCATGCTGGATCCTTCCACCGTCCCAAATACACTGCTTGCCCGCAGGGGTGTACGGCATCAAATTCGAGTGTTCTTTCCAGGGCTAAAAAACGCAGAACGAACGAGCTCTACTCTCACAACTGAGGAGTCGGCCATCTTCTATGATACAGGGCTCCGTCCTGCCATCGCGTTGGTAGCATCAACCACCGTCCACGATTGGCCCCCTTCATATGTAACAGAGACCTTCCGCTCATCTAACGAAAGAGGACATTTCACAGAGTCCACTCGTGTCGTCTGTGCAGACGACATCCAAAACTTCTCAGAAGCCTTGAAGGTCAACATGAACGATGTCCCTTGGGGCAACAACTTGGTATTTGGTACGGAGATACGTGGGGTCAAAAACGATACGGAACACCAACCAAGGGTCGACGATGCCGTTCGGAAATGCTTGGACCATCTGTTAGACCAGGTCAAATACCCACACGAGGAACTGACCGGCACCTGGTTCATCGATGTAGCCGTTGAGCTCATAATCTCGGGCAAGGCGGTGGTCTGGAGAGGAGACAGCTATGCAGTCATCATGCAGCGGTTATTTCACATCCCAGAACGGGCGGTTGAGCGTGTTTCTAGCAGCAGAAACAATTTTGAGAAGGACGTATCACAACATCTCACGGAGGTTGCGGGCTTTCGTGCGCACTTTTCGAAACCGGCAGGGCCATTTGAGGTGTCCTATATGCAAGCATACACGACGGATAAGTCTCTTACCTATCACCCAACCGCCCACCACTTTGCAAAGTTTCTGACGGGGCAGGCTGCAATGGATCCTAAGAACGACTATACGACCAAGCTCCTTGCAGCTTACGAGGCGGCAAGCGAAAAAAATGATGTGGCCGCTCGCCTGGAAGTGCGAGTGCCGATCTCAAAGGCAGCAGACGTTCTCCAAAGGTTTACGCAAGATGTATTGATGAGCACCATCCTCATCTTTCCCAGACAACTCTGGTGGTAAGTAAACGTGTCATTCAGTTATCAACGACCGACAGGCTAAAAGATAAACAGGAACGTTAGAATCGTCAGACTAGAGGCTGCCCATATCGTCCTCTTTTACCTGAATTCCCTGGCACGAAGGGAACGCTGCAGGCCATCGACACTCTCTACATATGCAGCCCTTGTCTGGCTGATAAATGGGCTTCACAATCGACCGCCGACCGATCAAAGTGGTCGCGCCGTCGCAAGAATTGCTCTTCCCCTAACATCGGACCTGGACCACGCAGACAGACTTTTTTTTGGTATTGACAACGATCCAGAGGAAGAGACAGCGGTGCCGTTCTGTCCCGGAGGAATGATGTTCTTACGGAGGATGGTTTTCCCCCCAGAGGCAGATTCTGCAAGGCTTGTGGTGATTGCCAATCGCACATTACCTGATGTCGTATTCAAGCATATGTTTGGGATGGTAATGGTAGACCTGCGACGAGAAATGGACCCGTGCTTTCGAATACAGAACAAGCCAACACGACCCCCCAAAAGATATACCGTGTCAAGGAAAATGTCAACACTACGTAATCCACCAGAGGGCGAACAAGAAGAGCCGCCTGAGTCCTTTGCAGATTTACATGATGTTGCTCTGGTTCAAGGTCCGCAGGTTGAATGGGGGCCAGACATGGAACAGATGCATGAACCACTCTCGGATGATGAAGACGTTCGTGTTGCTCATCAGGCACTGGAAATTTGGAGGCAATTTGCCTCTGATGTCATTCAGAAGATCGGAAATCCTTCGGGGAAAGCGCGTACTCAGGAGGAAAGCTATTGTATTTTGCCTCCATGTGTACGAATGGACGTTACAGTGGAAGGCCTCAAAAACCCGAATCTTGCCAAGATCTTTCGGGTTGTTTTTGTCAAACGTGTCACTAATGAAGGCTGGACGACGACCTTTGACAACCTTTTCCCCTCGTCAAATCACACATTGCCAGCTTCGCATCAGCAATATGCTCAAATGCGTTACTACGGGGATTGGGTGCGTCTCATGCATTCGATCGATCCCTACGACATTTCAGCAGTGCGACGTGCTGTCAAGGCCGAATTTAACAAATTGGCCTGGGCACCTGCTGCTCAAGCCGATCGTGTTTGGATTTATAAACAGGCTGATGGCCTGACTGCGTTCCCTGCTGGCAGTGGGGTTTCCCATGCACCACGCATCGTCTGGAATCCAAAGCGGAAGGATCTGCGGCCCGTATTTTTGCCACCCGTGTTGGAAATGCAGGAAGAGGAGGAAGAGGCGGAGCAATAGGGATTGAGTAATATCATCGCTACAGTAAGGTATTAGTTAGTTAAGGTATTAGTTTGAATGAGATTTCGTCAAACGAACTTGGCTTTAGCGGGCGCTCAAGTGACTGTCTCCCGCAGTATGCAGATGCAGCAGCCGTTTCGTCAGGACAAGCATCACCCGCAACTCACAGGGCGTCCGGCCAAGCGCTGCGACACATTGCTACAGGTGAGCTGTTATTGATGACGCGTCACGCTCAGTAAAATCAAATAGTCAAAAACCAGTCGACTACAGTCGGGCGGAGTCGGGGGTAGTCAGGGGTAGTCAGGGCATAGTCTAAGTTTTGCGATTTGTGACTGTACATTGACCACCACTGTCAGACTTTAGTCGTGTCTAGTCACGATATTCAGACAAGTTGAACATAGGTTGGTTTAGTCAATGCTAGTCTTACCATAGTCTGTTGTAGTCATATTCTAGTTTCCTGGTTGTGTTTTAGTCTTACTTAGTCATTGATAGTCAAAGTCCAGTCAAAGTCCAGTCATACGTAGGTACAGAATAATATTAAAAAAAGATTACAGGTAAAAAAGAATGGCCGGCTCAGGCTGCCTTGGGTTTCTTCTCATTTATAATCTGTAGCGGGAGGTTAGAGGTCTACGCCACTCCAAAGGACGGTACTTGCCGATTCCGCAGTCTTCCTCATTCCTGCGATGAGCGCGTCGAGATCTGCTGGTGTTTTCTCATTGAGAGCTGACTGGACAAGGCTAGTGAGATCTATTCTTTTTGGGTTCGATTTGTAGGTCCCCAGTTTGTGGGATTTTATCAGCGAGCAGATATCTGTCTTATTTAAAGGCTGCAAATAATGTCATTGAAGTATTCGTGGAGGATTGCTAAACTTACCTTGAGTATGAGTTCAAGTGCGTCGTAGTTTTCATTGGATTGTCCTTCGACATCTCCCACAGCCGGTTCAACAGTCTTTGTGCTAGCATTGGTGCCGGCGGTGGTTGCCTGGGTGGAGGGTGTAGCAGCCTGGGTGCCAGCACGTAAATCTGCTGAATCCGTGTCGGCAGTTGCTTTCCCCTTCCCCTTTTCATTCCGCTACAGGAGAAAGTTAATGTTGATGAAGCCGATACGTGAATTTAACTTATGCCACTTGCCTTCGTCCACAACTCCCAAAGCCTATCCGTTATTAAGGAAATGTATGTATCGCTTAAGTATGTAAGCGGCGGGATGTTCTTCTGTCTCCTCGCTGCTTCTTCATCGCAACAGAGTGTGCGCGCAACTTGCGCGGTCTTGATCATGGCTGCTATAAGTCGACGAGCCACTTCGGGCGACCCGACATCCTCCCACGTTTGAAGCACCCTACTCCAACGGTTACTGAACTGGGCGTGACCCCAGTTTGTGCCCATGTTGTCTTCATCAAAGCTGCCGGAATTCGGGTTGGCTGTCTCTAGGACTTGTAGGAAACCCTTCACCATTTCTGAGGGTGGGGAACCAGACGGTGGGGAATCATGTAAGGAAACAAGGAGATACATCCCGGATTTGCATTCGGAGTATGTCGTGTTGAAAATCCCTTCGTATTAGTCAGTCTGAGTATTCAGTTTTCAATCAATCACTCACGAAGAAGGTTGTCGTGTGTTGCGCTGACTTGAATATACGAGGTGTCAATGATTCCAGCACCGCCGTCTTCACGAGTCTGTCCACCACTGTCCTCGGTATCGTCTTTGTCGCGCAGAGCCGCTTCAGAAGGTGGTGATGTCACACCACTGTTGCCTCTTTGTGAAGAGGATGGGGTCGTCTGTTTGTAGGATGTGGGTTTCTTTTGCGGAACAACTGGCGCAAACATCTCCAGAGGACTTGCTTTGTCATTTAATACTGCCGAAGCAACATTATCATAAGTACGATCGGCAAATATGACGCAAACATACGTGTTGGAAGCCCCGAGGCCTTGGTCATCCTAGGCCGTTTCTCAGCTGACTGTCCTCCCGATAGCGCTCGAGGCCGCTTATTCGATTGCCCACCATCTCCACCATTGTCACTCTCGTCTTCTTCGCCCATGTCGTCATCATCATCACCGCCGCCGTCGCCGCCGCCACCCTTCTTCTTGTTCTTATACCGTAAAGCCGCTTGAAGCAGGTGTTTTGCCTTCCAATGCTCGGCGCAAAGCGCAACGAGCGGGTGCTGCCGCTCTAGCTGCAGTATGGCAGCTGTCCACTGTGTGGAGTTGTTCATTTGGAAGTGCGCAGCGAGACTTGCTCCTTTCGCAAAATAGGCTGGTTTGAGGGGTAGAAGGATGGATTTGATAATCGATCGAGCCGATCCACAGATGAGTTGATAAATGCCTTGTTCAATTGTCGAACCATCTCTATTTCGAAGCGCGAACTTCATGCTTGGACGGCTGGGATTGGGACCTGTCATCTTGACATTGGGATCAGCCTTAGAGTCGCTAAATGTCCACAGTACATCCTTAGGGATATCGTCAGGGCGCTGTGATAAATTGCCATATATAGTCATTGAAGACGTTGGAAGGAGGGATGATGGATCGGACATTGGGGTGCCTGGGCCGGTTCCCACTCTGGTATACTATTGATTAACGACGCATTCCAAAGAACCATTTGACTTACTCACCCTTTTAATATCATATCATGCATTAGATGACTTGTTTGCTTCCACGCAGACATGGCCTCCTGTATATATTGCATATTCATGTCCCTCAAGTTGTTGCATTCATTTAGCAGTTGTGCAACGCTTGGGATCCAAAGAAGATCTTCGAGCGGTGCACGGCACAATGCCTCCACGCCGAAATATTCCTGACTCGGAGGTGCATCTAATGACGCTGGTGAATATGAGCCAAATTGCGGAACTCGATTCGCTTGTGATGGAGGTGGGAGCGAACCTGAAGAGCTCCGTGGCCATGGCGAGGGACTCTGTGGCTGGGATGAGTCGCTGGTACGGTCTGAGAAACGAGAGATACGGCGAAGCTGAGGCTGACCGCAAGGTAAACTTGGCGTAGGAGCTCGAGCCAGAGCTTCGCGTTCACGCATGTGGCGCTCCCGGTCTTGTGTGAGCAGCGCATAGGTGGGGAGAAGCTGCGTTGCCGACAGTGAAACTGAGGAATGTCGGGAACTGGCCACTGAATGAGACCTTCGTGTTTCAAGAGTATGGTGTCCCGGGCTTGGTTGGGAGGAAGGTGGAATGTTTAGTGAGGAAGAAGACACTTGAGTATTGTTGAAACTGGGCTCTTCATCAAATTCGTTGTCGGGCGACGACTGCATTTCGATGAGCGCGCTTGGGTCAAACCAAATTGAACTTTGGATTTCAACTTATGTAATAGACGCATATTATTGATGCATATTGGCGGTGTCCGTGTGGCTGAGAAATGTGGCAAGTTGCAGCTGGGAAGACCCCAGGGTGGTGGGTGGAGGCCATTCGGGGATATTGTATGACCATACCGGGAGTGCTGTTTCGCTGAGCAACGCAAATGGGACTGCAAAATATGACTGGAAGACTGGGACATAACTATACTATGACAGACTGTACTCGACTATTGTGCGACTAGCTTTGACTAAGGTAGCACGCACGTTAAGTCACAAATTGCAAAACTTAGACTATACCCCGACTACCTCTGACTACTCCCGACTGCCCCCGACCATTGTCGACTACCTTTTGACTATTTGATTTTACTGAGGATGACGTACAACGCATCCAGCCAGAACGTTTGAAGAAAGTAACGGTAACGGTTTTAAACTGTTAAACTGTTATTTATTGATCTCCACTTCAAGCGCGCACATCAATGGGTAGAAAACCTCATCTATAAACTAACTAACTAACTAACTAATTAACTAACTACAGGCACGGCTGCCTGACAGATGATAGGGCTTAGCGCTGTGAGGAATGGACAGGTGATGAGAACGTACATACCTATGACTTATTTTTGAGCCATACCGCACTACCGTCGTGCGTTAGAATTTACGGCCTACTCATTGGCTGTCCAGCCCGGCCGGATATGGTATAGACCTGCGACTGAGGGGTGGCGACATATAGGGACAATGGGCCTAGTCCCTGTGTGTGTTTGAGCAAACATTAATGAACGGGAGACGAGACGAGGAGATACGCACTTGCCTGTTTTGAACAGTACCTATGCGCCTGTCGGATACGGTGCGAGTGGACATGGCAGTGCATATCAGGCATGGACTAAGATACATTATGTAACTGAGCGTGCACTGGCGTTTATTGTACTTGCCTGCGCTAACATAAAGATGATGCATTGATGATGGTGGGTAGGAAGCACGGCGAATGCTTGTTTCAACTCCGACTGCCGCCCGGCGCGAAACAGTATTTGTGGGACAAAGAAAGGAAAATGCACGTGGTGCTGTTTGTCCCACAAATACTGTTTCGCGCTGGGCAAGTTCAGCAGTCTGAGTTGTAACGGCCCTTTATCCCTACCACTATCGTAAAAACATAAGCAATGTAAAACACACATAACACACATAATGCAGTCGCGTGTGTCCTCATCGCTCGTTCATCACTCACTCTACGCATGTCTCGATAGGGTATCCAATAGTAGCAGCAACCCAAACCCAACCCAAATAACTCCTTGCTCCGCATGTACGCTGAAAGCCGTCAAGCGTTCTTCCCTTTCATAGCTAGTAGCGCTTTCAGATATGGCATCATTAGGTGCTTCTAATTCACGCGGAATTGTTGACGAGCAACCAACCACCAGTAGTTAGCAGGAGCGGGGTCTGACGCCTTGTCTTCTTCCACTTCATCTGGTTAGTGCGAGGTGGTCCAAGGCCTCACTACTGTCGGCAAGTTCTGGTTTGGGAATTTCATGCCTTGCTCAACTGACAATGGCCTGCGCTGACTATCCCTGGCTCGACCCAATGCTTGGCATGTTGTAGCCATTGTTGGAATATTTCGGGCCGTGCCGAGCGCGCCGCTCGCTTTCCCCATTTGGTACATCCGCATGGCATCCACATTGCACAATCTACCTACGTATATAGCCCGTAAATACCCTGTATCCCCCATCCGTTTGCCCCAATGTCCACCGGGGCCCAAACTGACCCCTCTTTGTCGTTGTGACGCCGTCGGGATTTCCAACAGCCATGACCTTCCATCGTAGCAACCCAACCCAACCCAACCCAACCTAATATACATATCCAAACATTGCTTCAAAGGTGCTGCTTTTCAGGTTTGACTGACGAAGAAGCGTGGAGCATTCTGCGAGCAGTCCTCCCCGTGCTGGAAAGGGAGGAAGGGGCGCGCGTACCGGTAATATCGAACCCTAATACCGAAGGTTGCGATCGCCGTGAACATAAAAGCTTCACGCTTTATAGTTTTATACCATCTCTCGGGTCGCATCCTCGGTGTCGCTTGCACGAAAACTATATTCTGTAAAACTTGCACATGCCGGTAGTAGATGGTGGTTGCGAAAGGCAGAGGTCACGGTAGTCATGTCGATAGCTGTGGAAACGAACCCGGGACGGACATATTAGAAGAGACCGACTTCGTTAAATAGATCTGTCGATGTGAACGAAAGATGGCAACGTTTGGAAGACATCGATAGCAAGAAACAGTATGAAACTATGTGCGCGCTTGTGATAGAAGGCATGTGGTGGAGACTAGATAGTATTTGGTAAAATTAGAACGACAGTTTCACGATGAACAGCCATGATGAGTCACTCTGTAATTTCTGCATAAAACTGGACTTTGTCCGATACGGTCCATACCCTCCTACCCTTACTTCTCTGAGCTGCTCTCGACCGCCCGACCCCCTCTCCCCGACATATCACTCAACTCTTTCTCTAGCCCTCGAAACTCCTCTTCCAGCACTTTCGCATTGTTACACTGCGACGCACCATCAAAATCAATCAGCGTCGCTTGATCGTCGTGGATAAGAAAATTATGTTTGTTGATGTCGCCATGCTTGATGCTCAATCGGTGTAATTTCGACAGCGCTTGCTGACACAGAGCCAAATCCTCTGGCGTAGCGTGCCGGTAGTCAGTGATACGCTCCATCGCGAAGCCAATAACTCGACCTTCCTCGGTTAAGTGCCCGAGAAACTGGGGGCCGATTTGGTGGTTTTGGATCCATTGGTATGCAGAAGTTTCGGAATCGAGGTAAGGTATTTCCCAATGGAATCGAGCAAATTTGACTACGATGGGTAGGTCAAAATGGGGAGTGCTGGCTTCGTAAACATTGGACCGGAGTTTATGTCCCATGTGAAGGTCTAGGTGGTCGATTTGGAGGGGATGCCAGAGGTGTGAAATACTTGGGAGTTCGACTTTCGTGACCTCGGAAAAGTGGGGGCAGCCATCTGCGCAATTCCAAGATATACGTCCGGTATTCCAGTCACCAGGCGGAAGAGGGGGTAGGATGGAGATTAAGGAGGGCTCGAAGCACATATCGTCGGCACTATACAATTTCGCATCGATGGTAAGATATTTGACGAATTTACCATCGACCAGAATGCGAAACTGGCTTTCGTCTAAAGGGTCGACGCTGGCCTGGAGCAATTTGATGTCGTAGACAGCGTCTCCCATGGCGTTACGGACGAAGAGGGTTGTCGTGCAATCAGAGAAAGAGGCTGTGATAAAGAGACTCTGTGAGAGTTTGCAGTTGTGCGGTATCAAAGCCAGAATCTGCCTCGCAAACAAACAATGCTGTTCTGGTATAATTAATGGAGTTCGCCGTATTTATTGTCTTCTTTACGTAATGACCTGTCCAACAAATCGACAAATTGAAAAAAGTCAATAACTCCATAAATATAGCGCAGCTGGATATCATACTCGGAACTCGTGTTTCTCATTGATCTGGAGGTTCACATACATCCTCCGAGTTATACCACTTGGTAGAAGATCTCATTGGGATTGTATTGTGTCGTCCTGCAATTGTCGAAGGTGCTGTGCACTTGTTTTTGTGGGTTTTTTTACAACAAGGCACATCGCTACCTATACGGTAAGGGACAATAAAACAATAAAATAGTTTGACGGTGCTTCTTGCTACATGGCTTTGCAGATCAGATGAACACCATCTAGAGATTCGTTTGTAGCACCGAAAATACTATCAGATTGTTGGGATGCCTTGGGGTCCGTGGAGTCCGAGAAGGTCCGGAGTAGTTTGAGATACTAAGATCAAGGTCCGAGGTACTCCGGGGCCGCATTGCTGTGCGAGCATGCGCGGTACACGTGTTTTACATATGGATTAGGCTATGGGCGCTGCTTCTTCTCATCCGTTTGTCTCACGAGCTCACCACTGAGGTCAAACGCGAATCCATTCGCTGTCCCTCCACTGTTTAAAAGTTCTCTGGAGTCCGTGCAGAGCGTAATCCAACAAAAATCCCCGACAACTTCTTTTGGTTGCCATTCATACATATCCGACATTCCCAGTCACGCGCTCAAGGACCACAGTTCGTTCAAATTGCACTAAGCTCGCCCTTTATAGAACGAGGTTCCACAGTGATTTTCTGATCAATGTTAGCGTTCGTTCATTGGAAAATGTGCAGCATAAGCGCTTTTTTGGCTAACAAACCTCTTAGCTACATGTGCGAACAGGATTATCGTCAATATAGCTGTGGCTGCAAGAAATTTGAAGAATTTCGCCAATGTGTCGGGAGAGTGGGGACCAATGTCAAATGCAGCCCTGTCACTCAGCTTCGACTTCCAGACTCAATGCATATGTGCTCTAGGCACATGGTAAAGCCGGGAAAGGATGAAATGCGTCGCTAGACCAGATTCAAGCATAAGAGGATACAACTCTAGTGTTAGGGGGAGGCCCGGGCCATGGATGGAGAGATGTCATGAAGGCTGCCTGGTTTCAAAATCATTTCTTCAATTTTGCTCATTTATGTCCGTAGACAGTCACTAGTACACGACGGCTGCCTGGTTTCAGAAATCATTTCTTCAATTTTGCTCATTTATGTCCGTAGACAGTCACTAGTACAAAGACTATCTACCAGTCAATTCTGAAAATACCGTTACCGTTGATTATTAGTTGAGATGATGCCTTCCGTGTCGGATATTCCCGCATTCCCTGAGATGCTCCCTGAATGATCCAATGGTGAATTTCCGTCTGAAATGTAGGGGGCGGCTGCAGTGGGATCTCTGACATCCTGTGCAATGGAAGCCCCATTCCAGCTCTTGGGAACTTTTGTTAAGCCATGGCGTCCGAATGATTGCCATGAAACGCAACGGATTCCCTGATTTTCCGTCGAAGGGGTCTTGAGCTGCCGTGCTCAATACATATTGTTCCATGGCACTGACGGAGCCGTGCAGCGTAATACCTGCCCGACGAGCGCAGTCGAAGTCTACCAAAGCGAGGTGTGCACGAACTTTCTTTTGGTTCGGTGAATATGTGCCCGGTATGCTTTTCATGCTAGGCAAAGTGCGAAGGATTGGACGGTTAAGCCCAAACTTTAGAATCGCATGACGATACCGCAGTGGTAGATACTGTTTATCCTCCGACAGACAGAGGAAGCAAACCCGTTTGCAAGTAAGGATGTAGAGGTAGCCGCCAAAATCACCGCACTCTTCACATTCAGCTGTGCATAATTTTTCGTAGAGCATTTCGCAGGTGATCCACCGGCTGGCCTTGATGTATATGATGCCACGGAGCGCATTGTATGCATGTTTCCTGATCACTTTGTACTGATGAAAGGATTCCACAAGCCACATAGCTCGTCGATTTACGTGTCGGAAATCCGTAAGGGTACGTAGATCGAGTTGCCGGAGAATTTCACGAAGGAGCTCGAGGGGAAGTGTATCGAGAGCACCGAGGTACGCTTTAGGAGGATTGGGAATATGGTCATTGTCGGGCTGGCGTTGTGAGTCAGGGAGGTTGTCATCATCAGCAACCCTGCAAAAAAACTTGTGTCGACTTATGAACTTGTATATGAGAACAAGGCACCATGAAAAGCTGTGTTGAGGAATATTAGATTTCTAGAGAGGCTAAGACAGCATAAGTGGGACAAGACATGATCAGCAAGTCTGGCCAACAGACATGTTGGCCATAAGTTGTCTTCTGTCATGTATATTTTAATATCACAAGTCTAGAAGTTATATTAAGATACTCATACCTTTCTTACAATTGATGTCAAGCTTATTTCAGTCGATAATTAGGGAAAATACAGTCAGCACAGTGATTTGATAGTGACCCCTAGCTCACAAGTCAGTTTAAGTGCCTAGGGCATTGATGAACAAGCTGCTTTTAGTGTATACACTTTACTAAGACAATCAGTGTATGCTGGTCAAATTTAAATTGTACTGAAGCTTAACATTGGAATTGTTGCAAAGTTTTCTCCTGCCCATTATTTGACTTGAACAATTGGTACATCTGTCTGCCATGTCAAATACACTGCATGTTTAATAATTTGCAAGATACTATGTAGCTTTCAGCATCAACATTTCAAATGTATCCTAGGACACTTGGACAAATTGTTAACACATTTGACAATTTAAAAGACAATATGTAATGTCCAGTACAATCCATTTTGTCTATATCCTAGTACACATGATTACATGCTGCTCTGAGTGCAATTATTGAATAGTTGCCATATATCAAGCTCCCCTTGGTCAGCAAGGCCTCCTCATTCAAGGGGTTGATCATTGCTCAAGTCAAGCAGTTCCATGTCCAGTGATATGTCTTCCAGTAAATCATCTATGGATGCACTAAGTTCCCTTAAGTTATCCCAATGTCAGGTCAATCATGTATCTAGTTAAGCATGTGAGAGGTCCTTACATCCCACAGTCAAGTAGGCTCTTCCAGTTACACATGTCTTTTCATTCCTCAATCCCACATTCAATCAGGCTTCAGCAGCTAAACATTCAGCAAGTCAAAAGTCAATTAGTCAATTAGTTTTCAAGTTAATTTCATTTACCATTCAATCAGTTACAACCTGTTGCACTAAGCTGATGCAACAAATATTCGACAGCATGTTGGGTCAATGATATTTCCTGTCCTTTTGTTCTCCAATCAAGCAGTTTATCAGATCTTTATGTGAAACAGTCAGATAGCGAAATAGTTTTCTTGTCAAATGGTATTCCAGATGTCCAGTATCACAAGTTGTGTCCAGTCACCACTATTTTTCCAGTCAATAAGTCACCCTCCTTATCAGTCATTAGGCCAATCATATCAGCAGTCAGATGGCCAAAGAGCTGCTTGATTGCTTAGTTTTCTGGTCAATAGATCAAAGAGTTTCTTAATTGTTTAATTTTCCAGTCAATAGGTCAAAGAGCTTCCAGGTTGACTAGTTTTCTGGTCAATTGGCTGATTATTGCATAAGTTTGCTCAAGTCAATAAGTTTTCACAACAATGACAAACAAACACTCGCAGGTATGGGCCACTGCATTGCACAGCAAGTCCGAGTCCTCCCTTTCTTTTCCTGCCATTCTATGTATAGTAGGCTATGTTTGAAAGTTAAGCACACACAGACCCAGTCACTTTTATTGCCACCACCTTCCAGCCCACCCAATACAGCCTGCATAACCGCACTCAGATAATCAAACGTTGTCGTTCAGTCGAGTGATTGAGTGACGTCGACACGTAGTCCTAACCTCGAAGCCGACAGTCGTCCAGGCCCAAACTAATTGAGGACCAGTCTTGAGTCCTCACAGTGCGCCCATCCTCGTTCACGTGAATGCCACTTATCTGGACATTATTGAAGGATGGAGAAAGAGAAGAACGAAGAACGAAAGACTTACCTTCGTCCAAGCCACCCTCACATGGCTGCACACTCTCCTCTCGCTCTCCTTGGATTGCCGTCGCGGACTGATGCCTCTTGTAGCCGTTGACTTGTACGGAGAGCTCTCGACAATGAGAGCTCTCATCCGTCTTATCGCTAGGGCCCGCTCGCTAGCAAATCGCGATAAACAAAGTTAACGCGCCAGGCATGTCACATGACCTCCACCAGCGATGTGACGTGTAAGAGTGAGCCTTTCGCGGCTAAATCTGCGGGGTGAAGGGGGAACTGATTGAAGTAGCGGGTCCGACGGCGGCAGGTGGAAGCGACGGAGAGCAGAGATGAGTTGCCCGCACGAACTCGAAGTCTAGCCATGCTGCCTTCGAACAAAACTCCGTCGCAATAGAATGAGTCCATCATCTTCACCGCCCGTCGGACCTCTGCCAGACTAATACGCGTGCGCCAGTTCACGTCCAGCATACGGAGCAAAAGCTCGTTCGCCGCCTGTGTGGCTGGCCAGTTTCATAACGTCATTTCAACATTTTGTCTAAAGCGTTTGTGAGATAGGCAAAACGCTAGGCAAGAATGTCGGGGGGTCGTAGATAGGCCCGTATCGTCGATCTGGGAATGTCGTTACCGCTGTTCGGCAGCACGTAAAATCGGCCAGTCAGGCAAATCGCAAAGTAATCGTTCATCTAGATGATCAATTCATATCATATCATTGTATAAAACACGCGGTGCTTACCGAGAGCGCATCAAATTGACCACACCGTCAGTTGACGACGACTTTTGATGCGAGGGAATCAACAGGTACGTTGTGAAAGATCAAGTTCGGGTGGAGATGGCATTGAAACTGACATCGTCGGGGCATTTTGTAGCGGGAAGTAATTGTTTTAGGCTTGCGGGTTGAATAGGTCATTGGGTGCGAGAACGTGGGCGATGTTCAAGCTGTGGTCTTGTAGACTTGGCCAAATTAATCGTATGGGTTGCAAAGACTCCAAAGGACAACGTGTCCTGCTGAGACCGTGGGCAAAGAAAGGGACGAAGAACGGCGTTTGTGCGACATCCATTACGGACGAAGCGGACGCGAGTCGAGAGCGAGGTGGAGGGGTGGTCCAATGAAATGGGCAAAGGGTTTGGGCATGTCTAGGTGGGCGTATGAGTTAAGGGGGTCCGAGAGAGATAGGACGAGGAAAGAGTGATGGTGGATGTACACGGAGTAAAGAGATGGTCTGCGGGGATTCGTGATGAAGTGTGTAATGCGTAGGCTGGAGGTAAGACGAAAGAGCAGGATTTGAAAATGAAGGTGGTAATGGTAAGTTGACGTTCGTCGAGTCCTGGAATCGTTTGAAACTCTTCGTAGTGCGGTCAACAGACGATCGTTCAAGTGGTTGTTGTGAGATTGAACCCTTCCTGGCATTGAGCAAGTGGGATTCTCTACATCCAGGCCCCGTCTCTCTGCTGCAATCACCCTCAGCATCCCAGCGCAGCTAACTCCCACTATTCGAAACGAAGATGAGAATCTCCACCTTCATTTCGCGTTGTCCCTGGCGACTTTGCAAATCGGAGAGGAATGAAGCGGTGAAGATAGTCCGCGCCGCCGTCGAGAAATGTCAAGAGCAGTCAAAGCGCGCCCGTACCGTAGCTGATTGGGTAATCATGTACGTGCCCCATTTCATTCCGTTACTTTGAAGACGATATCCGCCAGGGGATCTTCCCACCCCTCCCCGGGCCGGCGTTCTGATAAAGTACCCCACTGGACCGTTCGCGGCGTATCGAATGGGCGACCCCGGCTAACAATCCACGCTTATCCCGACGGCCGACAGGCACGGTGGTGGCCAAATGGTGGAAGGCGGCAATGGAAAAGGTCTGACCTGCAGGAACGATGCCGTTTGTTGTATGAGGAGGGCGAGGTGGGGATACGGAAGCGGGGTGGAAAGTGAGGATGGGGTGGCGAATAGGTATTCAGTTTCAAGCTTTTGATTCATAGGGTGATGGTTTTGTGTGCTGTTGGCGAAGAGGGGAAACAAACGGGCGCATCTCGGGGCTATATATGTGATTACTTTCTTGTGCTGTGCTTTGTAGCATTAGGTTCCGTACAACTCAAATGTATAACAATTCACTCACTGGTCGTAGGCAACCACGCTGTCACGACTGAGTAACGGGGTCAAATGCCTATGATTGCCGTGAAGCCAATGAAATCTGCTGAGACACATTCAACCGGCCTACAAAAAAAATAATGCCTAGAGCTGGTTCTCGGCGTATTCCCTACTGGCTGATTGTTGCAACAAAGGGGAAGCCATGCTCATGTAGGCGTCATGGGAGGCGGGGCGGTGATTATGAGAGGGCAGACGTAACGGCGATGGGCTATGTGGAAGATGCGGTGCCAGCGGCATTTGACCATTAGGCATAACCCCAGCTCGTATTCCATTTTGCCAATTTGCGGAGGGAGAGTGAACCAGCGCTGCGTTTGACGCAGATAACTGAGCATTTACGCATCTGCCCCGTTGACAGCAGAACCGGGCCTTTGTAACGGCGAGCTTGCCTTCCGCTGAGTTGCACAGAGATCCCTCACATTCTCTAAATGTATAATATGTGAAATTCGGGCAATCAAAACATATCCAACTCTGCCTCGTCCAATGCGAAGGCGAACGGGCCTAGGTTGGGGTGGTGGAGGGTCTTCATCCGAACCGGAAGGTGCAGATGAATCGGGCAGGGGCGGTATATACTTGAACAACCCCAAAGTTTACTAGGGAACGGGTGCCGCTTGATACATATTCTAGAAAAAATTGTGAGTTGAAGTTCAGAGTAAGAAAGGCTACTAGTACTTGCATGGATCTGATCTTCCCAATGATGATCAAGCTCCTTTTACTAAGCTAGTTGACTCTCGATATGTTCACGGATAAGCGTTGCGCGATCTTCTGGCCGCATCGCCGCTTCAACGCACATAGGAGAAAACCTGCATCATTTGTCCTGAGCTTGCCAAGAGGTACATGTCTGCAAGAAACCAACGCCATCTCTTCATTGTGCATTTATTATCGATCAGAAGAGACGACCTGTGAGCCCTGTGCTAGTTCCTTCTTAGCCGTTTCGTGACAAGGTCGCCTGGGAAGCGCGTTTCAGGATGGAGAAAATCGATAGTGTAAGGGGGAAAGAGCGTGACGGAGGACGTCATTGGACCGCTACAGGTGGCGGAGGCTGACGTCGCCGGCCAGGAGATAAGACTGGTCAGTGTCATGGACACCGCGAGTAGAACGGGATTAGGCGAATTTCGAATCCTTTAGTAAGCAAAGTTATAATTACCTAAGAATTAGGAGCTTCGGCGCGAATTCCGTCACCAGCGAGTGCGCCCGGCAGCATAAAGCGAAGTTATAATTACTTAAAAACTGGTAGCTAGATAATAAAAAGTTGCTAGCAGACACAATATTTAGCTGACATCTCTAAATTCATCTTAGCGACAGTAGACTTGGTATTATGGGCCGCTGCTTTGCACGGCAGGTTCGAGGCCCTTTTTTTGCAATTTACTCCGCGAAGATGGATACTTGGAAATACAAGGTTTACATTGTTGTAATATAAAGTATGACAATGGTGGCAATAGAACAGACAAAACTGGTAATTTGCACGAGACATGAGTAGACTGATTACCATTACACCAATTGCACAAACAAGCCAAGGACGATTGTCGAACGAGGCTCCCACCACTAGTCACGAGTATGAAAAATGAGGTCCCAACCCACGCGTGATGATGTTGTGCTCACCGTCAAGGGAATCGTGAGGTCAATGAGTATGACCTTTCTTTCCAGCACCGAAGTACAACTAGATGTCCAGAGCTTCTGGACAAAGAAACACAACTCAACTTGCGGAACACTCGGAGAAGTAGAGCGGCTCAACAACCACAGACTCACGCAGGTGAAAACGTCATCCACCTCGCATTACAACCATCCACCCAAAGCGGTCCTTGCCATCCTTCTGGCTGGATCCTAACATCATCTAAACTTCAAGGAATGTTCATAGATATGAATACGGGCAAATTGGTAGCGATGCTTACCGTATCGATAGAAGTCGGTCCCAATCTAAAACATCTGTTTTCTTTTTTTTCCACAACCGGGGGCCAACAACACTCGCAAGGTTCAAGTTTTTCGAAGGGGATGGTCCGAACGCAAGAAAAAGGAAGGCAAACACTGAACAAGGAGGTATTTGCGAGTCTCCACGTAGCCGAGAGTTTTCGTATATGTCTTTTCCGTCGAGGTTTCTTCAAACCTGCTAAGGCACCAGTGAGCGTGCTGAAGAAAAAAGGAAATCAAATTTTTTGAGATAGTTGGAGAGCACAAGAACATCGCGCAACGCACTCATGCATGGGATCGCAAAGCCAGGCAACGGGATCTCCAGAGTTTAATACAGCTTTGATATGGGCCGGTAAATGATCGCCAATCTGGATCAACGACGTTTAGCGAAAGAAGGAATTTAAGACGAGGAAACGTACCTTGGGGGCACCATAGCGCGTAATGAGGGCCACTCTACCCGTTTCTGACATCCATGGGTTCCTGAATGAATCCAGATGGTACGGAAATACTGGACATGTTCACCGTCCAACTGCCTGGTTCTATCGCCGACCCATAAAAGCGGAGGTATTGTAGCTATCGGGTGTGCTTGGAGCGGGGAGGGAAACGAGTCATGGCACGTTCGTAATCGAGTAAGAGACCTTCGTGACTGGTATAGAAATCAACATGGTCGGCGGTTGCAGAAGAAGCTGAAAGGTTGCTGATGGTGCGGCTAAAAGTCCAGGGCATCCGAGAGGGAAGCTATGATGGATTCGAATTCGCGGCTGGAGGGTACTAAAGAGTGAGAAGCACAGATTGAAGGAGATCGAAGCTTACCGGATGGAAGGAGAGCGAACATGTGCCAAGGACCAGTCTCTGGGGTGATGAAGAGAGGCAAATCCTGATGCGAGGGTACGGATGTAGTCGAGTGTGGTTGTCGAGCAAAAGTGGGCCTTGTGTGATTGATAAGGAGGGAAAAAGACTCGGGGCAGCAGATACGAACCTGAGGAGACGTTCTGGAGTCCTGTCATTGGGGTCGAATCCGAAGCTTATGACTGGGCGGTCACCGATTTGCTCATAGGGGCTGCTTCTAGGCTTTGCGTAGTACTGTCTTGTGATACGGCCGATACGCATGACTGTGAGGCGCTGGGTCTTCATATCATGCCCTTCCTGACAGCATAGAGCTGTTGACGGGTTTTGGCTGCGAGTACGCGTGAAGGGCGCTAGTTGACATCAGACTTGTGATTTTGCGCCCATTAACGGCCCTACTCACCGCCTCCTCTTCTTGAACCGGTCCCCAGTTTAGCGTCCGCACCCGCAGCACATTGAGCATCCTCAGCGAATGTAGATATTTGTACTTGTTGATCTTCGGAAGATGCCGGTATTTTAATGGAGCGTTACCGAAACTCGTGCGACGCGCCGATTATAAGACCGAGACCTACATTTCATTTCGGCCTCGGAATGCTTGCCCGTTGATAGCTGGCCCTTCAAAATATCCCTGACACTTGATTCGTCTGCACGCAGATCCAAGATAAAGCGCTATTAGCCCAACGAAGAAGTAAGAGTTTTACCACACACCAGTTCACGCGCTGAGCAATCTCCTGGTGTGGTAGAGTTGAGTTAGCAGGGCGGCCGCGCAGACGATGACGGTTTAGTCGAAGAGAATCTCCTTGGGTGCGTAGGGTTTGATGAGTCGAGAAAGATTTGCTGATGGTAAGAAATTACCTTTTGGCCGATCCTATACTGACGTTCTCCTTGTTCTCCTTATTCTCTTTCAGGCCACCATTTGACGATTTGGCGTTGTGCTTTGCCCCACCAAAGGGAATTCGGCGAGTGGCCGAGTTAACGAGAGGATACACTGCAAAATGTCCAAGTGGTGATTTCTTGAGCATATCTTTCCCCGGCCAACTGGTGGCGAATCCAATTTCGATTGGGGGGTGTGGAAGACTCTGCTAACGCGAGCTAGAGGATGGTCTAGAGTGGGTCCTACTGCGACGGCGCAGCCTGAGTTCTGAGGGAAGAGGTCCAAAGTTTTGGACTGAACGCTGTAGAAGCGCCTTCATGCTCTCGGGATTATGAGGCGGCCGGAAATCTAGACGAGTCTTAGTATTGTTTCTATGGGGAATAGCTCAAACTCACTTTGGACGGCGTATAACGAAATCGGTGTGTTCAACCATTACCCCGATGAAGACAGGTCTGCAGGCACTACCAGTAACCGATATATCCCAGTCGGATGGCTCAGGAGGGAGTGGAACTGGAAGGCCAATCATGCCGTGAGAAATGTTCAGAAGCTTTGTCATACTCCCCAGAATATCAAATTCTATTTGAAATTTCATTGTTGTTATTTACAGGCTAAATTCCAATACGCCCTGAATTCGTTCATGTTTGGATGCAACATCTCCCATCTTTAGCACAGAGATTACTATGAACAAAGTCAGGTTTTGAATCAGGAGGGACGCCGAATTAGTTGATCGTGGTTCAAGAGAAGAAGTGACTTTTTGCCGTCTGCTTCCGGGTTCTCTCTCCTCCCTGGCACTTGCCTCGTCATATCAGATAGAGTTGCTTGATCGACATTTTCAAATTTGGCAGTTCCGTTTGGAGCCTTCTGTATAGTTTGCAGTGGATTTCCTACGGGTCTTCAACCTTCGCCTTCTTGAAAGCCATAGAAGTCGTTTCCTCCGGTAGTTCATCGCAGCAGAAGTATTGCTCGCCGACGCTTCTCCAGTAAGATCACCAAAGCTCCCGCAATCCTGTTCGTCTTCGTTGCTTTCGCTGTAAGTACCAGGGTGACAGAAGGTCAAGCACTTTCCAGTCGGGCGCAAAGAGCAAGCTCCGGATGGCATAATGCGTAGTTCGTGACAGATAGCGTTTAAAAGAGCTTGATCAATCCTGACGCATGGCGGCGCGAGGAGCCCTGGTATCTGATGCTTAACTCTAGCGAATGTGTCTGAGGTATTGTCGAATACTGAGAGAATCGCGCCATAAGGGACCAGATTTCCGTCCTAATCCCTTTTGAAGATTTCGCCCCGATGGTCGCGTTTCTCGCCGTTTGGTTGCTGCGAAAGTCACTATCTACTTGCTTTCAATAACCGCGTCTTCTGCTTCTGTTCTGAGAGTGTAATACCGGTAGAGCGCGTCAATCCATCGCTCGCCGTCCCACAACGAACAGTCTGATACGTGGCAGTAGAAGCGTTAGATTCTTCTTCGATTGTTTCGTATACTGAGTGGCGGGGCACCCGGGCAGAGTATCTACGGCGGTGACCTTGTCCACGTGCGCGGAGTCAAGTCCGACGCGCTGCGCTTCCATTGGACATTAGAGAATGGGTTGAATTTGTCAATAGCGAGTTGAGGTGAGCGAGATCAATGCTTGATTAAGAACCCCCGGAAATTGATGAGCCGTCCGATGAGAGGGAATGGGTATAAGTATTTGAGCGAGAACGGCCTGTTGATAACGGCCTCGAGAAAACCGGTACTGAGCCAACTAGACGAGAATATTGAAAAACGGAAGCTGAAAACATTGATGTATACCCATACAAATGAATGCTTGCCCCAACCGACTAAAACGCTCCCTTCCACGCTTTGTCTTTTCAAGATCTCTTGCGTAGTCTTGATCATCTGTTCCTTGCGGGGCGCGATAGCAAATATGGAATGCGGGTCGAGAGTGAAGGTAAAAGGGACCTGAATGGTGGTACGAATCCTTGCGCGCGGGTATCGCCAAAGATAGAAGCGGTCAGCTCGGATGTACGTTGGTTTGCCTTGTCGAAAATTGAGTCCCCCGGCGATCTTGCCGATGTTTCGACTAGGCAGCACGTCCATTGCTCGCGTCATGCAAAGGATAAAGTGCCGCCGGGCCGCCATGACGCTCAAGTCGTGGAACGTAAGGGTCGGGTTGTTATAAAGGCTAGCGCGAGGGCCGCTGACAGAAATGGCTGACTCCCGACGATTGCTGTGATCCTGGGCCATGCGAGGAAGCGGAGGGTCGAAATAGAAGCTGGAAGCGTTGCTGTCGACTCTGACGCCCGGATTAATGACTCGCCCGTAAGACGAGATGGACGGGATGCTGAGAACCGACTCTCGCTGTTGATTGCCCACCTTCACATCTGTGGAAGCCGGAGGGGGAGGGTAAAAAACAGGTCTAGCCCCACCAAATTCCCAACCGCGCTGGACTTCTTCAAAAGAATCGAAACCGGCAAAGCTCAAGGGGTGAAATTGTCTTGAATGACCGACGTAAGGCTTGGCGGAAATTCTGCTCCATCGTTTTGCACTTGTATTCGAGTTGAGACGAGAGCGGGGTTGGGAAGGAGCAGTATTATCTTTGGGGAAGATGGACTAAAATAGAGTCCATGGACTCTCTTCGGACGTGGGCGGCGATTCGGCCTGCGAAAGAATAGCTGAGCGGCGGCATACTACCCGAGAGAGAAAGTCTCTTCTTCACATTGGCTAGGGATTGGGTGGTTTCGGCAAACCGCCAAATTTAAATGTCATATTCAGTTCACCTTTCGATGGCCTGGTCGAGCTCGAGCTGGGGAGGCGTACGGAAGGCATTCTCCAATTGTTCGACGAAGCTTCGTCAGTCAGAACCACCAGTTTCTTTCAGCTTCCTAAGCTCGCCAGTAAAATCGAACGACTGAATGGTATCCTCTTCTTCGTCAGCTACATGGTCTTGGTCATCGTCGATGATGTGCGTTCCAAATACCAATGGGAATTCCATAGCCAATTCTATAGTAAGAGACTGTGTTTCTGAAGAAAAGGGGACGGGAAGAGGAACAGAAGGCGGCGGCCCAGAACCTTTCTTAACGATCCTGCGGAACGACAGCGTGTCATCGTCCACAGGCGCGGATCCATCGATGTTGGAAGATAGTATACGCCGCAATTCCCCAGGTATATCCGATTCGTGATCCGACGCGTCCATTTCTGGAACAGAGTAGATAGCGGGTGCGTCTGAACCGCCCAAAGTACCAGACAAAGCTAACATCTTCCTCGTCTCTGGCGGAATGGGGTCTCAATCTTAGCTGGGCACGTGCCTCGTTTCCTGGACCCAAACATGTTCGAGCACGGTGCGCCGGGCATGATCATTCCGCCATGAACCGATTTCAATCGAAGACTCTGACGACTCCGACAACCCCAGTTCATCATAAGCCGACGTATGGGACGGCGCGGCCTTCGGCCTTGCAGCTGGCTGGAGGGGCTGGAACTCGGGAGCTGGCTCAGGCTCAGGAGCAGGTGTCGTCTGCCTTCGATGACTTCTACGAAACGTACTCGGGGGCGAGACTGAGTGCTTCTGTTTTGCTCTCAGCGACAATGGATTGTTTCTTGTTAGACGAAAGTCCTTCCAACAGCTTCGACCACGGCGCAATCTGCTGTCCAATGGGGACCTCGCCAGCTGCGGGATTTGTGGCATGACGAACCCGACTCTTGGGGCCACCCAATAATTGGGACCCAGTACATCGTATCAACTGGGTATAAGGTCGGAGAGCTGCTATGGACGACATTCCCCGGAGCGATGTTCTCTGGAGGGGATTTTTCGATGCCTTTGGCGTAGCGTCGTGATCCACGCATGAATCAACAAGAGAAGGTCTGAGGGGCGTGGGATTGGGTGTGGCTCCAGGTGTTGCTTCTAGATTCAAGGTCATAATCAGCTGCGCAAGGTCGTTCGTCACCACGTCCAATGCAGACAAGGCACCTATACACGCAGGAGGATCAGCATCTTGCGAGGACATGAACAAGACAGGATACCTACCATCGTCGTTACCATACATCGCAAGCGGCCTTGCCTTACCCACCTCCGAGACTGGACGAGGACGAACTCTTGGTGTAGGCGTCGCTTCCTCATTGAAGTGTCTATCATCGTCTGTTCCTGTTTCTTCCACCACCAATAGAGGTCTTTGCGTGATGGACGAGCGTCTAGATGTCCTGTCGTCCAATTCACTAGGTCCAGCATTTGGAAAGATTTCCGAAATGGGTACCCTCTTCTTCCCGTCCAACGACTAGCTGCATCCTTATCTTTCACCTTGTCCTTCTCGCCCCGCTTCTTGCTCTTCTTCTCCTTCTTCTCTTCCTTCGCCCTCCTCTCCCCCATTGCCTTCCTTTCCAACCCCTCCTTCCTCCTCTGCTCCTTCACTGTTTCAAGACCTTCCTCGTCCCAACGCACGGACGAAGAGCTATTTGACGACACCCAGGAATTACTTGACGCGGTCAATGCAGGGCGCAAAGACGATTCGTTCGACAGCACTGAGCCGGAGCAAGCCCTCCGCAGGATGCCGCTCTCGACTGAGAGCCGGTTAGAGTTTGATCGTGCGGCCGAAAAAACGGAAGAGGCAGTTGACCCTCCCCTGGGCCCTGGCAGCCGGATACTCGAGGGCAGTCCGAGCCCAAGGATGCTGACTTTCCGCTGAGAGTCTGGCTACCCGAGCTAGTGGGCCTCATCATGCTGGGCGACGTGTGGCCGGTTTCAACGGCGGTCGTCGTGGTCGTGATCTTCTCCTTCTCTTCCGCCTCCTTCTCTTTCTTCTTCTCCTTCTTTTCCCTCTTCTCTTTCTTGCTCTTCTTCTCCTTGCGCTGTATCTCCGACCTGCTGCTATCCTTCGGCCGTCCTCTTTCTCGCCTCCTTTGTCTTCCTGACTACTGTTATCTGAGCCCAGCTTTCAATCCGGGCAAGAGAGCGAACAGATCTCATCGTCCGGAGAGCGATTGAGTGCTGACGGTGATGGGTGGAGACCGAGGGTGCGAGGAGGCGCGAAGTCTTCCGCAGGCACCTCTGTGCGCGAGAAAGCGACTTCTAGCTCGGGGTCAGAGGCATGGCCAGCCGACGGTGCAACAGTCGTTGCAGATTTAAGCAACGATCCAGAGTCGAGCGAGTTGAACCGGACTCTGCTATCGCCACCGAGCTTCAGAGGTTCAGGTGCTACCGAAATGAAAAAAAAGATTAGCAAGAGTAGATTAGTACTCGAATCCGACTTACTCTTGGAACGGATAGGAATAAGATTCAGTTCCGGCGCTGCAAGACGCAGATTATAAGTCAAGAAGGAACGTATTCAGATCCCGCCAGCCCGACGCCTATTCTCTTTGCCTTCCTTCACGGATTCCTAGCGCGCCCGATGCTCCACCACTTGTGCTTCTCCTCTCCCTTGAGTTTCAGGACAACAGAAGGCTGTAGAGGCCGCGTAGCCGCATCCTCCTTCGAGTTCTCGTTTTTGACGGCACTGCTAGACAATGCCGGGATGTTCGTCACCTCCCCCCGGAAAGGACCCCGATGCATACCGTCCAGCGCGAGACTTTTTCTTCTTCTTCACCATCATATAGAATCTCGCCTATATCATGATCGATGGTAGAGTCGACGACTGAGACGTTGGTTTTTTTTTGTTGGGCTGCTCAAGACTTCGTTCGATACGACATATGTGGGACCACCGTTTATCCATATCATACGCCAGACACCAAGCCAGGGGTGTGAGATTCTGGCTGATACCGTAGAAATGAGAATCATTGATTTGGAAGTTGTGAGCGTGCGAGAAGGACCCTTGGGTTGTGAGACGGAAAGCCGTGCGCTGGTGCGTTGCGGTTGGCCCATTATGTTTGTGTAGAAGCGATGCAGCATCTAGATCGAAGAACTTGTGGCTGTCCGCAGGTAACTTGATGCTGATGAGCACGTCCATTCCACATCGATTCTGTGCACAAAGCACATGCTACTGGGAGCGAGTTCAAGGCTTCCACTGTGAGAACCTGGGTGACATATATAAGTTGTCGGCTCGAAGAATGCAGCGAGTATTGCTCAATGCTCAAGTGCTCACCGGTTAGCCCTGGCATCGCCAGAAACTTGCGTGTCCAGTTTCATTAGTTGCAGGAGTGAGTGTGCTTGAGGCAGCGGCTCAATCTAAACCGATGCACCCGTGTAGGTAAGCCAGACGAGGTGTGACAGGGCGTCACACGCACCCGTTTGAGAAACAATAACCATTAAAATTGGTTTTTACTACGATTATATGATGCTTTAATAGTACTCTACCTTGAAAACGAACAGAAAGGAACCACAAGAACATCACATAGAAATTGTCAGAAGCACAATGCACGGCCTGTACTTTTCCCATCTTCCACGACCTCTCTATAATTTTTCACATAGAGGTCGGCTGCTTGATACATCCACTTGTATGATTTTGCTTTCTTCATTATCTTTCTCCAGTTATCTTCAGACAGTTTACCAATGGATTGCATGAACTCTGCAGTATGAAAGCCCCAGGATCTTTGGTCAAATCGTCCACGAATGTTGTCATAGGGTACATATATGCCACTTCGCCATTGATTAAATGCACGCTCAACCTGAATATATGCAAAAGTGAGCCTTACAATTCATTTCATATGAAGCTAAGCCTTACAGCTGCTGCTGCTAGTGCAAGAGCAACACGAGGGAAATAGCCACCCGTTATGTTTTGCTCTTGGGATGGTAAGGGTTCAATGACCTCTAAGAACAATGCAAAGGTATCGAGGATGCATTCATGCTGAAAAGGGCCTTCCAGTTCAAGGTCCTTCAAAGACAATGTAAGAATTCATGCACTGACGGTAATGGCCGCTTCACATACCGGTTCCTCCTCTTCATCTGGACAAAATAGCCACAGGTACGGCATAACTTTCGGGCGATCAGTAGAGATTTGCCGTCCAAACTTATCGCAGGTTGTCGTGCCCCTGGGAACAGCCCATTCAACATATTGAGCTCTCAGCTCCTGGGTCTGGTCCTCCTCTCTAAGCCTATCAAAGAAGGTCTCGACTGCACGCTCTGCGCGAATCGCGAAGCGACCGCGGAGCTCGTAGATGCGTTGTTTGAGCTGTCAAGAATGCAATGATCAATTAAAATTCCTGCAGTGGTAAACGGCTTTGCCCACCAAGAAATATACCGGCTCCCCTCGCGCTGCCAGTTTATGTTTAATGTGGAATGTTGCGTCCCAGAATGTCTGTGCAGCGGATACAAGATCACCAAAGTTCCATGGGCTCTCGGAAATGGAGAATACATGGTCAATCCAGCGGGGAATCATTACAGAGTTCCATTTTGCCATTTCATCCGAGTCTGGGCCTGCGGCAATTGGGAGATCTGACATCCTAAACTTGCGTTTTACAGCGGCTACCACTGCTGCTGTGTCAGAGCCTTGGCCTGAATTAGGATTAGCAAAGGTTCCAGCCTCGCGACCTGGGGTCGCCTGAGGCTGAGATTCTGCCTTGGCGCCGGCATTTCTCTGTAGTAGAAAGTTGTAATGAATGCAGCTTCAGTGAAATAAAGTTATAAAACGCACATGTTGATTTCGAAGCAGTCCCTTAGCAGCCCTGCCATTGCTACGCTTGAGCCGACCTATCATCATAGCTGGGACTCGCTGGATGCATCCTAGGGATGGTGCTGGCTGCGAGACTGATGCAGATTTCTCACCAGTCCTTGGCTGGGAATGGGCCGTTGGTGACGAACGGTGTCGTTGTCCAGGGGGAGGGGGGGTTAGATCGCTACTCTCTGAACCTGTAATTACTGAGTTGAATGCCAAGTGCCATGTTGCTGCTCAACGGCGGCTCACCTCCCTGCAAGTCATCATCGTCAACATCCATCCATTTAACTCGACCCTTTCCCTTTTGATCCCCCGCTGCCTGCCGCTTTGATACGTCGCTTTGTTTTTCATATTCTTCCGAGTCTGAGTCATTCTCTTGACGCGGTGCAGTTTCTTCTCTGGACTCAGATTCACGCTCTGAGCCATGCCGCTCATTACAGTGCTTTGACTTTCCATTCTCTTGACGTGAATCACGTGATGCCACGTTTTCCTGCTTATCGTGGTGCGGTGGCTTCTAAAGCATTTAGATCAGACATGAGGGTTGAAAGCGAGATTGTACGCAATGGAGACATACAGATTTGTCAGGGGTGTTCCTTTTGGAAGCAATAACTAGAAGCCCATGCCCTAAGGCATCCAAGCCATGACTAATATCACCATCGGCGGATGTATCGGGATCTTCAAAAGAGCGGTCAAAATCCAAGCTACAGTTATGGGCACTTGCAGTATCCTCTTACCGTTCTGGCTGGTGACCTTGTCCAATGACCCTGGCTCAGGTACTGAAGAATTCAGGTCTTCGTCGTCATTCCGTTCATTTACGGTTATACCTATTCACATCAGAGAAATTGTAAGCAGTGGAATTGGCAGCCAGTGAGCACGTATTACCATCATTTGGCGCATCAGTTGTGTTGGTATTTGACTTTGACTTCTCAGGCTGCAGGTGGTGTGGCTGGCCAGTGAAAAGATGCCTGGCGCCATGCATCTTTGCACGATCACGCCAGTCATCATATGCACCGCTGAGTGGTTCTATAGTAATAGAGGATGTTGATGGATGGGGAGCGGAGTTTGGCTTCTTTGCTGGGGGCCTTTTTGCACGTATGAAAGGTATTCGGATGAAGTAGCACATTTGGGAGTCCATGTGACATGAGGGCAGCGCATGGGAAATCATTATAGTTATTTTCTGACTCATTCAACGTGTAACATACCGATCTAAATCCGTGCCTTTCCTTTTTAAGGTTATCTCCTCACTCACTGATGCTCGTCTAAGGTGGGGATTACCAACCGCTCGTTCTCCATTAGTTGTAAGAGTTGCTGCCAACTTCAACCTGGATCCCGAGTTCTGAGCACAACTATTTGCCGTCTTGCCGCCATTACAGGGCTCCTGAACACCATTCGCATCGTCCAAATCTTTATATCTCACTTGTGAGTGATTTACCATAGTTGACATAGTACCGGTCATACTTACCAGCTAGTACTGGTACGTTGCCATCTGCTGCTGTCACAGGCAGTAGGTTGGGCCCCTTCTGCAGGTTCAAGCCGTTTGAATTGTCGCCAGGTTCACCATCGCTGGCAGCAGCCATCTCTGTATCAACATCAGGGAATTGTGTGTTAGTAGCTTGACGCCCCGTCCCAGCTGAGTCAACGTGAAGAGTGAGTGGCAGGCATTGATATTAGTAGCGTGATGGTACTCACAGTCTGTTGGCGTGCGCTTGTTGTTGAAGATTGCCCTTGGTCTTGGACGCGTGCCGGAGTCACCGTTGTGACCGTCATTTGCCACCCCTACGGATTTCAAGGATTTCGCTTTGTCGGACAAGTCAACCCTGCCTGGATTCTGTTGACTATTGGAGGTTCGTGTTTTGTACCGACTAGCAGGCATTCCCCAGTGAAACGTGTGGTGGCTTGGATACCGGTGAGTGCTAGGGCAGTTGAGCGGAGGGGTGTTTGTGTTCCAAATGAGCTTGGTGTTATTTTTTATTTATGTATTTCCCATCGGGTCGTACCAGTTCAAGTTCTTCGAAAAACTTTGATGGCCTGGCATCATTAATATCCCGAGCGGTATGAGCTTCCCTTGAACGGAAAGCTTCATGCTCTCTCTGGTAACCATCGCTGTCACCAGTGGCTTGACGATCTGGACTTGCCAGCCCTTGAAGCAATCGTTGAGGGTAATGATTGCGCAGGGCACTTCGTTTTCGGTGAACGGGCAGAATTGATGTGATGATCTGTCCCTGATTCTCCGCCACCGCACATCATCCCCAATGATGGGTTCAATGCATCTACCATTCCAATCCTTCCATTCTACTACCACTAGCAAACTAGTACCGCTACCGCTCAGATTATCTAACTCCTCCTCTTCATAGCAAGTTACAACCAAGTTTATATCATACAAAGTGCTTAGTAGTTGGCAGGCAGCTACTCCAGGCACCTCCATTACTGCATACTACGATACTAGAATCTACCAGTAGTGCATTGAAGGTACAACGACTAGTAGTACTAGTGAACTGCCTGTGAGTGCCTTTATTTATAGTATTCAATACTACTATTAAACCCAACAAGTTTGCTAGTACTTAACAGCACTAAATCACTATCAATGGCAAGCCAAATCACTAACCAGACAGCTATTACTAGCTCTAGCAACTTGGAGGCTAATGGAAAAAGGTATTCTTGCTTGGACCCCGTCAATGAGGCATGCAAGGCTGGCTTTCGAAGCCTCAAAGGCTATAAACAACATAGAAATGCAAAACATCCCTCAGCAGCATCTAAATTACTCAATACTCCCAAATATCCATTCATTCCTGAGGTCCCAATAGTACTTCCAAGGGCATCCACTAGTACTAGTAGTATGCCCTCTCAGGACCATGCAAATCATGAAATCCCTGCCAACCTCAGAGCCCACTTCACAAAGCATCCAATATTGAATGGTGTGTTCATTCTACTACTTCAGCTGTGTCTGTCACTCTAAATTAAAATCAACTTCACTACTTCTACTAAGGTATGCCCTGTGATGCTGATGGAAAATACCTTCCAGAGGGGGCACCGTTACCTTCAAAAGCACAACCTGAAGATGCCAACAGTAGTAATTTATGGCAGCCATTTAAAAGCAGGGCAGAATTTGAGCTTGCAGAGTTCCTCTACTGCAAAAATCAAATGTCTGGGACTAATATTGATGATCTGATGAAAATTTGGGCTGCAATGCACCCAAATGAGGGAAGCCCTTTTTCTTCCCATGATGATTTGTATAAAAAAATACATTCAATTGGGGATGGGGATGCACCATGGCAATCAACCACCATCAGACATCCTAATGCCAACTCTGCTGGAGCACCTTCATGGCAGGTGCAAGACTATGTTGTCTGGTTTCGAGATCCAAAAACTGTTATTGGCACTATTCTGTCTAACTCTGATTTCAAGGATGGGTTTGACTATGCCCCTTGCATGATTTATAACAAGGAGCATGATAGAACTCGGGGTAACTTCATGTCTGCAGACTGGGCATGGAATCAATGTGTAAGTAAGACTCAGGCTGCCATTAATGGCTGTAGTAACCTGAGACTTATTCTTTAGGATATTCTTGGAAAAGATCCAAATTGTGCTGGAGCCATGTTTGTTCCAATAATACTTGGCTCGGATAAAACCACTGTTTCTGTTGCAACTGGGCAGAATGAATACTATCCCATCTACATCAGCATTGGGAATGTTCATAATAATATACGGCGGTCACATAAGGCTGCTGTGAAATTATTGGGCTTTCTTCCATCTCCAATAGGTAACTTATGCCTGTGATAAGAAATTGGAAATTTTGATAACATGATTGGGGCTTTTCAGTTGGCCGAGAATATGGAAACAGTGGTGAAATCCGTACATTCCGGCTCCAATTATACCATACATCTCTTGCTGCAATACTGGAATCACTCTGTTCCGCCATGACAAAGCCAGAGGCAACAAAATGTCCTGATGGTCATTATCGAAGAGTGGTATATGGCATTGGTGCCGACATTGGAGATTACCCAGAGCAGTCTTTGCATACCTGTATTGTGCAAGGATGGTGTCCCAGGTATGCCAAACCCTTGAACTAAGTATGGGCCATTAACTCAACTGTTTAACAGATGCACAGCTAAGAAAGGTAAATTGGATGCAAGGAAGGGTCATCTACGATCAGAGAAGACCACAAGTGAACTGAAAAAGAAATATACACCTGAAAAATTATGGAAGAAATATGGGATTGTTTCTAATGTCACAGTAAGATTGGCAGGAACCTTCCATATGATGTACTATTCAATTAACTGGGTTAAGCCATTTACAGCCATATTTCCAAGGGCTGATATACATGAGATTATTACCCCTGATCTTCTGCACCAAGTGATCAAGGGTGCATTCAAGGATCACCTAGTAGCCTGGGTTGAGACATATTTCAAGGTCACATGGGGTACAACTAAAGCCAAGAAACTCATGGATGAACTTGACAGAAGGTGAGTATAGAAAATTTGAAACCACAGATGCCTATATACATATATATATTCATTGAAAATTAGAATTGGGCTAGCACCTCCATTCCCTGGAATAAGGCGTTTTAAAGAAGGCCGCAACTTCAAACAATGGACAGGAGATGACTCCAAGGCACTGATGAAGGTCAACTGTGTTATGTAACATATTCTGAGATGATTCTCATAATCACTTGAAGGTTTTCTTGCCAGCTATTGCAGGCCTAGTACCAGACAAAATGGTTCGTGCCATTGCAGCATTCCTGGATTTTTGCTACCTTGTTCGCCTCCCATCATTCTCTGATTCTGACCTTGCTGCTATTGATGATGCATTGGAAAGATACATGCAGGAGCGTGAAATATTTGTAGATACTGGAGTATGTCCTGATGGCATCTCATTGCCCAGACATCATGCTCTTCAGCACTACCGTGCACTCATTGAGCAGTTTGGTGCTCCAAATGGTCTCTGCACATCAATTACTGAATCAATGCATATTGATGCTGTCAAAGAGCCTTGGCGCCGGTCCAATAAATATAAAGCACTGGGTCAGATGCTGATCATCAATGAAAGAATGGATAAAATGGCTGCATTCCATGCCAGATTGGTTGCTGAAGGGCTGCTGAATAGGCCACTGGTGCCTGAGGGTGTGGAGCTAGTGATGATGGATGCCAGGGAGGAAAATATAGAGCCAGCTGAAAAAGTTGAAGCAGTGGTGGAGCTTGCTAGATCAGCAGGTAGGTATCAGGATATATCATAAAGATGCATAATTTAACTCAGCTGTGATTAGTGAGAAAATTTCCAAAATTTCATGAGCAAATTGCATCTTGCATTGGTATCCCAAACTTTCATGAGCTACTGTGCAGGTTTCTATATGACCAGATATACCCCAACGCCCCAATATCAGGAAATGATGTGGCTATTGCTGCTTGTCCAAACTTCAATGAACCTATTGCAGCATTTTCTTCAGCACATGCCTATTATTATGCACCAAGTGACATATGTGGTCTGAAAGCCATGGCAAGCCAAGTTATTCACAGCACACGTGGTTGGAAAAATGCTCCAGCCAGATATGACTGCATCCTTGCAGAGAATGATCCAACATTATCAGGCCTGCCAGGGATGTTTGTTGGTCAAGTGCTTTTGTTCTTTTCATTTAAATTCAGGGGGTGTGACTATTATCCCTGTGCACTGGTTAAATGGTTCAAGATCATTGGTGAAGACCCTTGTCCTGTAACTGGGATGTGGAGGGTTCAGCCAGAATTTGATCGTAACCAAAGGGTAATGTCTGTTATACATGTGGGAAGCATTATTCGTGGTGTGCACCTAATTCCTATCTATGGACAGCACTTGGATCTGGACCCTGAATTGCACTATTCTTACTCCCTGGATGCCTTCCAAGCCTTCTATGTCAGCCCATATTCTGATTATCATGCATTTCAATTACTTCATACTAAACTTGCCTAGTACTACTACTAGTAGCCAAAATGTACTTACTAAGTACTACTTAGTAGTGAACTTTACTATGATCAAATTTCTATGATTCACCATGAGTCTACTAGTAGTACTATTAAGGCTTGCATTATATCAATGATGTCAAGAACTTGGCCTGAGATGAGTGGTGGCTATGTTGTTTGCTCCGAATTACCAGCTCTTAACTGTCCATTACAAACTTGTGGGTTGTGGGCCACCGCTTCACGTGGCATAGTCCGAGGCCAGGGACTATAGGGCCTCATATATAGCAGATCAGAAGCCACTGTACATGAAAGAGTGAGGGTTATGCCAGTGACATTCCCTGAGATGCAACTACGTGGTATACTAGATACTAGATAGAGTACTAATTATCATTCATCCATATCGTTTATAACAGGATGTGTTATATATCAGCAATATTGTAGGAAAGACATAGGGATTGATGCGCTCGAGTTAACGTGAACGTGAACACGAGGAACGGTCAAAACAACCATTTAGCCATAGTCACTATATCCTTTACTAATGGCATGTGGGCGTGCTTGAACACCTCTTTTTGTGGAACTCCGCAGTAAAACCAGGACCATTCATCAGCCTGTGGAGGCAAGAACGCACGGCAAACAGAGAACAGGCAGCGCTCGTGGACAAGTGCGTGTGCAAGCGGAGACCACGATGAAAAACACAGGAGCCTATAACGAAAGCGACACGGCAAGAGTCTAGGACGACAGCTGCACGAGGCACAGCGACCTGGTGCCGTTCTTCGTCACGAGCTATAATACTATACATTGCTCGAGCCAAGAGGGAGGAAGCTGCTGTCGCGAGAAACACTCCAGGTCGTCTGGGCAGCAAGGCAAGTCTCGTTTCTGTAATGCTTGGCAGCTACAAGATATTTTGCAGGGAAAACGCGTGGAAGAGGGTGAGACAATGTACGAAACTGCCAATACGTTCATGTATGAATAATGAAGGTCAGTCCTCGTCATGTCATAAATTATGTCTGCTGGCATGCGAATACAAAGGACGACGCTGAGGAATAACCACCCGCAACTGAGTAAGCAGGGGTCGAGCAGGAATCGATTAGGTGCTTGCCACAACCTCATCCGAGCCTAACTCGTTCCCATCTCCCTTTCATGCCGTCAACTCTTGAAGCTATCCGGTCCTCGTTGAAGGCTCATTATGTCCACGGCTGAAATGAGATACGAGGGCTCGAGGTAGAGACCTGAGACAAAAAAAGTCTTGCGACTCGCTGGAATTGTTGCGCGTAGTATGTTGCGCGTAGTATGTTGCGCGTAGTATATTGTGCATCTTGCCGTTCAACGTTTATACCAGAGGGGCTAATGCATCTCGTCTGGCATCAGCAGGATGACAAGTGTGTGTGTTACTAGCACATGAGGTCGACAATCGGGGGCTGCGCCTTGTGCGTGTCCTTTGTCATGCCTAGTGTTTGGAGTAATGCCAAGTGTTTGGAGTAATGCCAAGACGTTCGTTCACAAATGCGCTCGAGTCGAAAAATGGTGCAGATATAACGCTTATGCGTTGGAGAATGAGACGCGCTGGCGGTTTTGTACAGAAAATGGAGTGTTAGGATCGGAGAGAGAGACGCACACGGAATACTCACGGATTTTCATACTCTTTGTCAGCTCTAATTCGCTTGAGGGCAGGGGCAGCCGGGGCAATAGTCTTGCATTTGCGAGCGTTGAGGATAGAATGGAGAGTGGGATGGTAGCGTAGACGCATGACGTCAGTGCACATCGTCAAGTCAATGAGATACAAGTCAAACGCATGCTTGGCGAGGGCGTGACGGTGTTCAAAGGAGGAAGCGTCACTGATGCCGTATTAGAGACGATTTCAGTAGAAAAAAAGAAAAGAAACATACAGGACCTGTTGGAACTTGGAAGCCGTTAATCCAATTGTTACATTGCTACCCACTGACGGAAAGAGCTGGCAGAGTGGCTGTATGGGTGGGATGGGAATTCTTGACGCAGCCTGTATCGCGTATGGCGAAAACGTTCGTCGGCAAATGCCTGGATAATCATGCCTTGTGAATGTCTCGCGTATCGCTGGACGTTAGTCGGCATATGCCCTGCGTAGCGTGACTCGAGTCTCGCCGGTATTTGCAAGATTCGTGGATGGAAATCACGCCTTGAGTTGCTGTGGAAGAATGAGGATTGAGAACACTACCGAGGGATGTAGTTTTGTGCGATGGAGTGCATACACGATGAATTGGATTGTTGGGTACTATGCGAGGGAGGCAGATGCTCGGGATAGGCGAGGAGGAATAGAATGAGGCGCGCACTAAGATGGGCGATGGGTTCGTTGACTTGTAAAATGAATCTTTTTGCAGCTGTGGAGTTCCTTCGTGATGGCGTCTGTAATATACCTGAAAGCCGTCCCGAAGAGATCGATACATTTGAACATCGGAAGAGTGAAACAGTGTTTGAGGACTTCGTGCACAAATCCTTCAGTGATGGGCAACAAGCAGTTCTTCGACAGGAATTGTTCTATATATCATATCCTTGGTACAAGTGGACGTCAAATGTGACACCGTGGTAGGTTGGGATATTCGGGGAGATGATGACGATGTGAATGGTAATTGAAGATTTCGTTCGATCTCAGGCGGATGAGATGGTCTCTGTTCGTTTTTGTCCTGCCGCCGGGGACAATTCTAATTTGGGTTGCAATTGAAGAGTATACTTGGGATATCTAGTAGTGGGCTCGCTGGCATTTCTCGACATCTATATGATATCGTTAATATAATATCATCCACCCCGAGTGTTGGTGTGAAGACGAGTATATACCCGTCTTCAAGCCCGACTACGTTTGGCCTTACATATCTCACTGTTCAAGACCCGCCTGGAGAGTCCTTAAGCCATCCGACGGGGCGGCCATTCAACAACCTATAAATAAGGTCGTTATGAACATTGAACGGAGACGATGATTAGATGATTACGCCTCATACCGAACTCGTGGCTCTTCTCTCTGTCTCCGAGCATAGACTGAGGCAAACGGGCACGTTGTGAAGGCAAGGCAATGGTTGTCAGAGCCCAAGAATATGGACTAAAACCCCTGGTAGTCTGATAGTTCCCGAATGGAAACATCAAATAAGGGTTGCTGTGTGCGTGAATGCGTCTGGTGCTGTTTTTGCCTCCTTCCACACCTGGTCCTCTTTGCTTCACACTGTCTCGTGTGCTCCGGGGGGGGGCTGATACATAAATTAGAAGTACATATTGGCATACAAAAAAATTGACATGAGCTGACGTGGCCCGGTCGACGTCTGGATGCGTCCTCGCCCTCTTCGCTGGCCGCGGCTTATCCCCGTCGCTGTAGTACTAGTACCTAAAAATATTAAATCTGAACGATATGATATTTATTTGATAAATGTAAACAGAAAATATGTCCTGGTAGAACGCTATAGTACTATGACTCCACAGACATCAGCAACTTCTATAGTTAACGACCACCATAAAATTCAGACACAGACTGTAGTTACAAATCCTGTTTATCGAGTCAATTATCGCGTTATTAACATGTCAAGAAATGAAAAACATACTGCAACAAATGCTTTTAAGCAGTCTAGAGCTTCAAACAGACGTCCTGCAGACAATTTTATGACCTGATTGAAGTCGCTTTCATTTTCGGGGCTGCAAGCGTTTCGACCGTTTATTCGAATGAAAACGAGCATGAAAAGAAACATGATGCAACAGAACTCTGCTCCACTTGCGAGGGCGCGGAGTTCATGCACCGTTCTAGAGGCACTACTGCATAGGTCGTATAATTGATCCATCAATTGCGTGATTGTAGTGATAAATTCGGCTGGCACAGCTCTATACAGTGAGTATTCTGGGTTGGTCATGGTCTCTGTCCTGCAAAAGTTCTTGGATTCTGAGTCGGTGTCTGGTTCAGTGACGGACTCGGCCCTCCGCTGTGTCATTGAACGAAGAGGCCGTTCAAATTCGGTGTCTGGTTCGGTGACAGACCCCGTATCTGACTCCGAGTCGGTGATGGACCCTGCCCTCGGCTGTGTCTTTGAATGAAGAAGCCGTTCAAATTCTGTGTCTGGTTCGGTGACAGACTCTGTATCTGACTCGGTGATGGGCTCTGCCCTCGACTGTGTCTTTGAACGAAGAAGCCGTTCAAATTCTGTGTCTGGTTCAGTGACAGACTCTGTATCTGACTCGGTGATGGGCTCTGCCCTCGACTGTGTCTTTGAACGAAGAAGCCGTTCAAATTCGGTGTCTGGTTCGGTGACGGACTCTATATCTGCCTCGGTGACGGACTGTGTCGTGGGCCGTGCCATCTTTGAACGAAACTGTTCGAATTCTTGCAACCACGGTGGGGGAGGTCCCTGTGCCCAACGATGAAACTCCATGACAATTTCCGGCAACGACTCCGGTTCACTGTCAGTTCCCAGAGTCTGCGTGTCCACTGATGCTGACGGAGACTGACTGGACTCCAGCAATGCCGGGCTAGTTGGTGATATTTTTTGACACAAATTGGTGGCGGCATCGATGAATTCGTCTACTGATTGCATCTCTATTCTGAGTATGTCCCCATAATCGTGTCGAAGGATGTCGGCCTGCGCTTGAAAGTAAGAAAGGACTGTTTGAAATTCGGGGAGCATGTTTCGGGGACGGGTCAAGCTCGCGGGTGGGTTGCGGGCACTGGAGAGTGTTGGTGCACCGTGCCACACGTAAATTGCTGAGATGACTTGGATGAGCACACGTAAATATATCAATAGATGCAGGCTCATCATCTAATCCACGCGCGGTTAGATTCCGGGTGGGCGCTGCAGTGGGAAGCCCATGGCACCACCGCCTGTGACGACGCAACTCCTCGCCTCCAGACTGGTCTATTTTTTCACATTTTTTGATTTGATTGTCTAATTGAGAAGTGTCTAGCGGCTCTAGCCAAGCCAAAGGTGGAGAGAAGAGGCGTGGGAAACTATATTGAGCAAACATGCGTTTTGCCATGACCTCGACCCATACGGCCTTATGGTCATGGATGACACCTATAGGTAGTGCTGCAGAGTCCGGTCCAGGACCGGTCCGGGACTGGTTAAAGACCGGAGTAGGACTGATAAAAGACTGGACCGCAGCTCAGTCTTTTTCGGTCCTGTCTCAGTCCCGGTCCTGGTCTTTCACTTTCTCAAGATCCTGAGGACTGGCCGAGACCGGTCAGGACCGGTCCCGACTGATCTTATCATGCAAGTCTCTCCCTCGTGCTCAGCTCTCCACACAGTCACGTATCACTGCATTTTCACTTAGTATCGGGCAGCGATGAGATCTACATCGCGCTGACCAAAGAAACAAGCTATTTGTAGCATTCTGAGCCTATTGAGCCTCGCTTCAGATATGTGATGTGTGACGTGACCTCTCTTTGGTGATCTGTTATGCTCTCTTTACTATCTCTTTGGCATGGCTCTAGCAGCCTTGTACGACGTCCAGCACTGGTCCCCACACCTTCAACATATTCCTGACACATTCCCAACGTACTCCTGATGATTATGAGACAATATCAAAGCATTTACGACAGTTCTAGCTCAATGCCAATGATTTTGACGCTTTTTCGACGCTTTTCATCGTTTTCGTGTTTCCCGCTGATGTGCCCATCGCAAGGCTTCGCTCTTCGACGAGTCTCACCTGATTACATGTCTCAACATCCCCTATGAGCGGTTTGAGTCCTTAGTGCCTCCAGCTTTGTTTAAACATTATATATGACTGAGTATGGTATAAGTAAGCACCAGACTTGGTCTTCAAGTTGCCAAGACTGCTGAAGACCGGTCAGGACCAGTCTGGACCGGTCTGAGACCGCATTCAGTCCGAGACTGGTCAGGACCGGTCCAAGACCGATCCAGGACTGCAGTCCAGTCCTACATCGGTCTCGGTCCTGTCCTGTGCTCTTTTGTGCTCACGGTCTTCGGTCCTGTCTTCGGTCCTGCCCTCCAGGGCCAAAAGACTGGACAGGACCGGACTCTGCAGCACTACCTATAGGCTGAACCGTTGCGCGCGAAATCATCGAGAAACATGCCGCAGTGGCTATCCGGACTGCTGGGTAAAAACTCTCGCAAAAAATCCTGTTGTGCTCATATCCTGATCATGCAAGATCTGATTCGTAATCCACGCCTTCACGTCCTTCAACCTATGTTGTGAATGAACACCCATTTGACAACCAATATGTGAGTT
>WION01000403.1:0-48083 GCA_015039365.1 Amanita rubescens
AATCGACGCTACAAAGAGCTTATAGTAATAGTACTACGCTACTGTTTGTAACGGCTGAGTCACAGGTTCCCGATAAAAATAGTAGGCGCCTGTTGTCCTCTTTAGTCCAACATGGTCGGATTCCTCGTGTTCGTTCTATTGACAACTCTTTGTGAAGGTGCTAATAATTTCGAAACAGTGATGCAAGATCATCGATTACGATAACAAGTGACTGGGCATACATATCTACCATCACCAAATGTGACTGACCATCGCCTTTGCAGTTGTTGAAGCGGTGAATCTGTCATTTCCCGCCCTTTCTAGACAACAAAGCAGGGTCGAAATTGTCATTGGTGGCGAACGTTACCGTACGGAGAGCGTCAAATTGAAGAAAGAAAACAATGCCCGATGGGACTCCAAATTGCACTGTGAGCCTTCATCTATCCTGTTAGTAACGTTTAACTCACGTTTCGGAGCCCATTCTTGGATAACTCATCAAAACTCACAATCGCTATATTACACGATAGTCGTTTCGGGGACAAGTGCCTTGCCAAGATTGACATCGAATTGGGGCATCTTTTTAAGCTTCAATATTTGCAACCGAATGAATGCAAGTAACATCCAGCTGTTGATTGGTCATACCAATGTTGAAAACTTGACAATTTAGGTGTAGTTCGGTCCTTGGTAGATAGGAATAGAAATCCGAGCCCGGCCAAGCTATCCGTTCGAATAACGCAAGATTCAGCGTCTGCGGTTGCAGGCGATGCGCTGAAGCAAACCAAAACGTCTGCCAAAAGCTCTCGCAGCCCATCGTCTCCGATGTGTCTGGCGCTTTTACCGATATTTCCGACACCCTGTCGAATCAACAGAGCCTAGTAACATCGTTCAATTCTCTTATGAAGAAATTCGAACCATTGGTTAAGATCGCAGATGAAGTTGCAAAGGTTCGTTCTTCTATCTTCTTTCATTGGACGATCTGAATTGATTATTTTTCAAAAGATCCATCCTTATGTCAATCTCGCGTGGCAGGTGCTTTCTGCCGGAATGAAGGTGAGTTAACTCGATTATTCTGGTCCTTTTCTTCATACGCATCTATTCGATCAGATGGTGCAAGCGCAACAAGCTCGGGATGTGAAGATTCTAGATCTCGTCAGAGCGATGGAGAATACCTACTCGTTTGTGGTTTCCGCAGACGAACTGAAGAGCAACCCTGTTCTTCAAGACATCATGGAAGAAATACTGAAGCAAACGATTGAATGCGGGTATTTCATTCAAAATTATACACGACGCAACTTTGGAAGTACGTGGTATGCTCTTTGAAACGATAGCGGTTTTATTGAAGGTCGACCAGACAGTGTCATTGTTCATCCTTTTACCGACGTCGACCATCAGATAGCTAAATTCTGCACTGCGTTCGCGGGTCTTCGGGAAAATTTCGATTCAAGACTTTTGCTGACGACGACCTTGTTGGTGTCCTCCGTCGATATGATAGGTGCGTGTCCATACACTTTCAGACATTTTACTTGTCTCATGATTTCCACCTAGCACGTCTTCAATTGCTGAAACCAGAGGATATGGACGAATACAATCGCACTCCTTGTCTTGAGAATACGAGGCGCAACGTCATTAACGACGTTAAAAAGTGGATCGCGGATGACTCGAACGAGGGAAAGAAGGTTTTGTGGGTATACGGCATGGCTGGGACGGGGAAGAGTACTCTGTCGACTACAATCGCACAGATCATGCGTGGGTTCCACCGCTTGGGCGCTTTCTTTTTTTTCAACCGTGATATACCACAAAGGAACTTTGCAACATTGATCAGAACGCTCGCATTTCGGCTTGCCATGTTCGATGCTCGCTTCGGTGCTACAATCTCGCGGGTGGTGACAAATTACGACAACATGGCTGGAATGCCTCTGGAGTTTCAATTCGAAAATTTGCTGTCAGCTAACGCCCTGGAACTGTGGAATGGTCCGGAGGACCAATTGTTTTGATTATTGATGCTTTGGACGAGTGCGGAAGTGAAACAGATCGCAAGATCTTAATGCAGGTTCTGTCAAAGGGCTTTTCTGATCTCCCTTCCTTCATTCGAATTATGGTTGTCAGCCGGCATGAACGAGACATTCAGCGCGCACTAGGATCCCATTCCCATGTGCGCCCGTACCCTCTGGACATTGCTTCTGTGACAAACAAAGATGATGTTTCGAAATTTATTCGACATCGGTTGGAGGAAATACGTATAAAGGATGGATTCTTAGGTGATCATTGGCCCGGCAGCGACAAAACCAGTTCTCTAGCCAACGGCGCAGGTGGCTTATTCATATGGGCATCAACTGCATGCTTGTATATCGAGAGCTATGATCCCGATCGACGGCTTTCCGAGCTCGTTAACAACCAGCCAGGAGGTAGTTCGTCTGGACCGTTTGCACAGCTGGACAGCTTGTACGAAACAAGTTTACAATCCGCCGATTTGTGGAATGACCGATCATTCCGCTCGGACTGCTGCAACATACTAGGTGTGATCCTATGTGCGCGAGTCCCCCTGTCGTGTTCTGTCATTGATACTCTCCTCACGCTACCTCAAAACATGCCATCTTTCAAATCAGTCTCTCGCCTGAGATGTGTTCTTCACGTGAGCGAAACAGAGCGGATCCGTATCCTTCATCCCTCGTTCTACGACTATCTATCGGAACGGTGCAGAGACAAGCCTTGGTTCATCGACCTCGAACGTCATAACAAAGAACTCGCCGTTCGCTGCATCAAACTTCTGGACAAAGAATTACGAGAAAATATCTGCGACATGACGCTTCCATATCTGAGCCGGAAAAATACCCTAGATGAGGCTATATCCTATGCGTGTAAATTCTGGATAGAACATACCTGTCTTGTTTCAGACGTTACGGACGATATTGTAAATCAAACGTATGTTTTCTTGGTGAAGCATCTACTGCATTGGATGGAGGCAATGGCGATATTGAACTCCCATGACCAAACAATTCGATCGATTCACAATCTCATGGAGTGGCTCCGGGTTCGTCCTCCAATATGCGTAATGGGAGCTTTCCACTCACGTTTTTCATACAGAAATCATCGCTAAGCCATACGGACCTCCACCAGCTTCTTATGACGGTCACCGGTTTGCACAGTACTTCGCAAACACCATCAAGGAGCACCCACTGTTGCTTTACACAACAGCCTTACCATTCACTCCAACAAATACGAGCATCTTCAAGAAATTTTATCACAGCGGCCTGCCAAAAGTTGTTTGTGGTGTGGACAAGATGTGGTCTCCAGAGTTAATCCAGCTCCAAGGCCACGGTGACTCGATTCGTTCCGTCGCATTCTCGCCTGATGGATCAAAAATCATCTCGGGGTCAGATGACAAGACCATTCGAGTTTGGGATGCAAACACTGGCGTCGAGATCCTCCCACCCTTTCGAGGCCACGATGACTGGATTTGTTCCGTCGCATTCTCGCCTGATGGATCCAAAATCATCTCAGTGTCAAATGACAAGACCATTCGAGTTTGGGATGCAAGCACTGGCGTCGATATGCTCCCACCCCTTCGAGGCCATGATGACTGGATTCGTTCCGTCGCATTCTCGCCTGATGGATCCAAAATATCGGGGTCAGATGATAAGTCCATTCGAGTTTGGGATGCAAGCACTGGCATTGTGTTACCGTATCCACAAATAGCAGCTGGTGATACCCTAGGCATGCAATGGATGAACTGATGATAGGTGGGTGGATCACAAATATCAATACCGGCAGGTATATGGGAGCACTTCCTGTCGGTGCATCCTTTCATTCTGGGCAAGTTCATGGGTCTACTTACGTTGGATGGACGGCGGTATATAAACTTGTGCTTATTCATTTCCCTGAGCAATAGAAATCACCTCTTGATAGATTGGCGTTCATGTATTAGGGCCATACATCATGTACTTATCATCGTAGTAGGGGCCGCCAAGCGGCGGATCCATTTTCTCATGTTCAAGTAGTGTTGGCAAAGCTCCTGGATCTCTCTGTGCGCAGATACCTGGGTATGGGGTTTCTACATATATATCAAGCGGCATGAGTAGGTCCAGGCTAATCGTAAGAGAATAAATTTGAATAATAGACTGCAATCTATGTCATTAAGGCCCATCAATAACCATAGATGAAAGTAAGATGATGACAGCAAAAAACCCGGCCTAGAACAAAAGAGATGTACTATTACTTCAAGGCAAGCCGCAGGGATAGCCTTCCTCCTTAACCCGCTGCCACTCGCGGAACTCGTCCCACTCACTCTCTTCACTCGACGTTCTCCTTTTGTTTGCCTGTGCCTTTGTCATCGACGATGAGTAACATTAGTTGTGGGGAGAAGGAGGCAGAGTACCGCACATGCTGAACGATATCCGGTGGTGGATGCGCCTGGGGGATAGTATAATGATCGCAGTGCGTTGGACGATGGGACCATATAGACCCCGTCGATTTTTGCTTAAGCATTTGCGGTTGCGTTGACTTTTTGGTTGAGGAGAGTAGTTTGAGAAGCGGGCGAAGGGTGGCAGGAAGAGGAAGGGAAGCCGACGAGAATAGAGCCAGTTGTAGATGTTCGAACCTATACTGCCACCGATGTTTCTTCAAATCACGGCTGAAAATGGCGACCGAAATCGAATCCATTCTCATGACATTGAACGATAAACAACTCGACACAATACTCTTCACCGCCCATTGATTGTCGCCGTCGAATCCCTCCTCACAGTCTATCCTTCGCCAGCACCAGCGCCGCCCCCACCCCCACTTTCTCCATCCCCCAAAGGCAGAGGCGGCCGATTAGGAATCTTCTCAATTTCCTTCGCGTCATCCCACGCGTCCTCCCACGTCTCCAAATTCTTCCATCGCACATTAGCAAACCAAAAAAAGCCGCACCGCCGACACACCTTTTTCGCCCAATCCCGATAGCTCCGATACACATCTCTCTCAAATCCGCGACTGAACTGGTCCAGATCAGCTTGTATGGCGGTACACGAATACTTGAGATCTGCAGCTGACAAATGGAGCGCTTCTTCCAGCTGCGGGCGCGATATATGTAGTCAGTTAACGGCAGCGATGACAACAAGTGTAAGAACTCCTCACCTGAGCGATCGTCTCTCGCGTCTTGGTGATTCCAGTGAATAAGACCTCGCAGCGGTGGGCGATTTGGAAAGAGGTGCATCCTCCGAGTGCTGCGGTTCTGCAGTTTCCGCTGTGGTGTCCTCCGCCGCAATCGCAGACATGATCGGTTCAGATGGCTCAGCTTGCTCCCCGCTATCTGATTCGCTCGGGCTGTTCATCTTTGGAACCGCAACGCTCGAAGGAAGACTAGGGGATAGACTCGTCACGCCCCTCCCCCTCTCCAACGCCTCTTCCAATCTCTGCGCCTCCTTTTCGCTCTTTTCCAGTTCCTCCAGCGGCTCTGCCCAGTTTTGCTCGAGTTCCTGGAGCTGCAGTCGCGTGGGTTAATAGCAGCTAAAGTACGTAAAATAGGGAGTTCTTACCCGTTTGGTGCTGCAGATGTAGGTAGCGTCTACAGCTTACCCTGTCTTTTCGATCCATTTCGTCCGACTCGTTCAAGCTGAACCCGATGAGCGCCGCACACAAGTCGGAATGGTCCTAACATAATCTTTGTTCGTCCGGTGAGCACAGGTATACTGTCCATACAGCGGACTTACCAGACCAGCGTTTCGAGTGAATTTCTCCATTGGGTCGCTGATGTGACTGGCAAACTTGAGCGTGAAAGCCTCCGAGTCGAGGAAACGTTGATCAGGGTTGCGAAGGGGGTGTGCAGTGGAGGATTGGATAGGACGGCGTAGGCTGGTGAGGCATTAGGATCGATAGGGTTGTGAGAGGGAGCTTCTTGGGCAAAACGGACAAAGGGGGCGAGTCTAATCATCAGCGAGTGAGTTTAATGCAATGGGAGAGGATCGTACCGATGAGACTGCTCCGTCCAAGAAGCGATGAAAGACAATGGGGCGCATTGCGAGACGGTTGAGAAAGGTCCATAACATGCTCCTGCGAGCAATCATGGCAGTGTCCTTGCCTGTTTGACGGCATAGTCGCTGATGGACTGCTTTGAGGGGATGGGAGGCGGGTAGAGCTTGACGAGTGAAACTCGAATAGCCAATAGCCGTCATTTAGTCAAATAAAGTATTCGGAGCCGAGTGTCAGAGTAGATCTATCGCAGTGGGACCGATCAACAAACCATGTGGCGGTTACGGATCGGAATTACCAGGCATAACAATACCAAACACCACTTCCGGCCCCGGCTTTCCAATAATACCGACGACTCCCACATCAAAATATTTGCTTTCATTCGAACCGTTGAAGCGCAGGAATCGGTAACGCTCATCCTGTGACAGTCCTGAGTCGGCCGATCGTGCCGAAGATTGTCTCGGCCTGTGAATCAACCGCCAACTTTTATATGTGAAAATTGTTGATCGGTTCGTCGAACGCGATGATCGTGTTGCGGTCAGAAGGACATATTCCCTCGCTATACCTTTAGTTCCATCGCCGTTTCGAATCCTGCAACAACCCAACCATTTCCAATTCAAAGGGTTCAAACCCCGGCTCAACAACGTTCACCGCCTCGACGGTTACCGCGACTGCCTCTGCTTGCTCTCTGCCAGGCTGACAAACTCGAACCTCTCTCGCGAGCATTGGAAGGTGTTGGAGATTAACACCTACTAGGACAAATAACCTCAGTCAGACACGAATGCTTGGTCATTCAACGACGGGCCTGGAGGGACCATTCTCTTCTGTATCGAGCGCCGTCTGCCGGACTCTTCCACGAAAGGCCATCATAGGACGCGGCTCGGCAAACCGCTCACGGATTGAACCCGCTCCTCATAGCAACATCGATTCTGACTCCTAGAGGGCGCGACGACGACGACCCTCTCTCTCTTCGATCCCAACGACAAACAGGAGGTAAAACGGCAGCTCGTCAAACGTATTGTGCTTAACCCCGTTAACCAGATACCACTCCCTAAACTAGTCGTGTTGGCTTGCTATCAACGATCATTCCAAGGGTTCGAGAAGAATTCTTATTGGTTTTGTTATTGCGCCGTGGAGGCGCTTGAGCAACGCCATTTGGGGCAGCCTCATCCGGTTGATGGGTCTTGGAGGGGATTGTCGATGGAGCATCTGTGGGAAGAGGTCCATTTTGAGGGGTTGCTGAAAAGATTTGACACAACTTTGATCAGGAGGTACGTTTTCTTTTGTGATCCGGGGCGAGGACGGGTCTAACGTGAATGATTTTTGACAGATTGATAATCTTATTAATAACTCGCATAACAAATATATTTGGGAGGCTAAAGAGCAGGCGGCGAAGGAGAGAAGGCGGGGGCGAGAAGAGCAGAAACAGAAGGAGGAAGTGAAATGTGTTACGTCGCGCTGCAGAAGAGAGAAAGCATACAGAATAGTTGTAACGTCAGCTTGCGGGGCTTAAGATCCAGCTGGCAAGCAAAGGTAATGTTATTGCCAACACTTGAGAGGTCCCGGTCACGGGTTATCCGATAAGAATAGTAGGCGCCCGTTGTCCACTTTAGTCCAACATGGCCGGATCCCTCGTGTTCCTTCTATCGATAACAGCTAACACTTCCGAGTCAACTTGCAACTTCATGTTCTTGAATCTCGATGGCGTCCTCGTACGTTTGCGCATACATACAACTCTTTATGAAGGTGCTAATAATTTCGAAACAGTGATGCAAGATCATCGATTACGATAACAAGTGACTGGGCATACATATCTACGATGACCAAATACTGACCATCACCTTTGCAGTTGTTGAAGCGGTGAATCTGTCATTTCCCGCCCTTTCTAGACAACAAAGCAGGGTCGAAATTGTCACTGGTGGCGAACGTTACCGTACGGAGAGCGTCAAATCGAAGAAAGGAAAAAACGCCCGATGGGACTCCAAATTGCACTTGTAAGCCTTCATCTACTAACCCGTTAACGTTTAAATGACATTGCGGAGCCCCCCCTTGGATAACTCATCAAAACTCACCATCTCCATATTACACGATAGCCTTCTCGCGGACAAGTGCCTTGCCAAGATTGACATCGAACTGGCGCATCTGCTTAAACTTCAATATTCGCAACCAAATGAATGCGAGTAACATCCAGCTGTTGGTTGGTCATACCGATGTTGAAAACTTGACAATTTAGGTGTAGTTCTCTCCTTAGTCTATAGGAATGGAGATCCGAGCCCGGCCAAGCTATCTGTTCGAATAACGCAAGATTCAACGTCCGCAGTTGCAGGCGATGCGCTGGAGCAAACCAAAACGTCTACTCAAAAGCTCTCGCAGCAGCCCATCGTCTCCGATGTGCCTACCAATATTTCCAACACCCTGTCGAATCAACAGAAGCTAGTAACATCGTTCAATTCTCTTATGAAGAAATTCGAACCACTGGTTAAGATCGCAGATGAAGTTGCAAAGGTTCGTTCTTCTGTATTCTCCATTGGACGATCTCATTTTTCAACAGATCCATCCTTATGTCAATTTCGCGTGGCAGGTGCTTTCTGCCGGAATGAAGGTGAGTTGACTCGATTATTCTGGTCATTTTCTTCATGCGCATCTATTCGATCAGATGGTGCAAGCGCAACAAGCTCGGGATGTAAAGATTCTAGATCTCCTCAGAGCGATGGAGAATACCTACTCGTTCGTGGTTTCCGCAGACGAACTGAAGAGCCACCCTGTTCTTCAAGACATCATGGAAGAAATACTGGAGCAAACGATTGAATGCGGGTATTTCATTCAAAATTATACACGACGCAACTTTGGAAGTACGTGGTATGCTCTTTAAAGCATGATAGCGGTTTGATTGAAGGTCGACCAGACGGTGTCATTGTTCATCCTCTCACCGACGTCGACGATCAGATAGCTAAATTCTGCATTACGTTCGCAGATCTTCGGAATAATTTCGATTCAAGACTTTCGCTGACGACGGCTTTGTTCTTGTCGCGAACGGCGTCCTCTGTTGATAAGATTGGTGCGTGTCCATCACCTTCGGACATTTTACGTTGTCTCATGATTTACACCAAGCATGTCGTCAAGTTTTGAAACCAGAGGATATGGACGAATACAATCGCACTCCTTGTCTTGAAAATACGAGGCACAACGTTATTAACGACGTTAAAAAGTGGATCGCAGATGACTCGAACGAGGGAAAGAAGGTTTTGTGGATATACGGCATGGCCGGGACGGGGAAGAGTACTCTGTCGACTACAATCGCACAAATCATGCGTGGGCTCCACCGCTTGGGCGCTTTCTTTTTTTTCAACCGTGATATACCCCAACGGAACTTTGCAACATTGATCAGAACGCTCGCATTTCGGCTTGCCATGTTCGATGCTCGCTTCGGCGCTACAATCTCGCAGGTGGTGACAAATTACGACAACATGGCTGGAATGCCTCTGCAGTTTCAATTCGAAAAATTGCTTTCAGCTAACGCCCTCAAATCTGTGGAATGGTCTGGAGGACCAATTGTTTTGATTATCGACGCTTTGGACGAGTGCGGAAGTGAAGCAGATCGCAAGATCTTAATGCGGGTTCTGTCAAAGGGCTTTTCTGATCTCCCTTCCTTCATTCGAATCATGGTTGTTAGCCGGAATGAACGAGACATCCAGGACGCACTAGGATCCCATTCCCATGTGCGCCCGTACCCTCTGGACATTGATTCTGTGACAAACAAAGATGATGTTTCGAAATTTATTCGACATCGTTTGGAGGAAATACGTAAAAATGATGGATGCTTAGGTGATCGTTGGCCCGGCGACGACAAAATCAGTTTTCTAGCCAACGGTGCAGGCGGCCTATTCATATGGGCATCAACTGCATGTTTGTATATCGAAAGCTATGATCCCAATTTACGGCTTTCCGAGCTCGTTAACAAGCAGCCAGAAGGTAGTTCTTCTGGACCGTTTGCGCAGCTGGACAGCTTGTATGAAACAGGTTTACAATCCGCCGATTTATGGAATAACCGATCATTCCGCTCGGACTGCTGCAACATACTAGGCGTGATCCTATGTGCGCGAGTCCCCCTGTCGTGTTCTGTCATCGATGCTCTCCTCGCGCTACCTCAAAACACGCCATCTCGCAAATCGGTCTCTCGCCTGAGATGTGTTCTTCATGTCAGTGAAAAAGGGCAAATCCGAATCCTCCATCCTTCGTTCCACGACTATCTATCGGAACGGTGCAGAGGCAAGCCTTGGTCTATCGATCTCGAACGTCATAACGAAGAACTCGCCGTTCGCTGCATCAAACTTCTGGACAGAGAATTACGAGAAAATATCTGCGACATGACACTCCCATATCTGAGCCGGAAAAATACCCTAGATGAGGCTATATCCTATGCCTGTAAATTCTGGATAGAACATACCTGTCTTGTTCCAAACGCTACAGCCGATATTGTAAATCAAATATATGCTTTTTTGGTCAAGCATCTCCTGCATTGGATGGAGGCAATGGCGATACTGAACTCCCATGACCAAACGATTCGATCAATTCACAATCTTATGGAGTGGCTCCGGGTTTGTCCTCCAATATGCGTAATGGGAGCTTTCCACTCACGTTTTCATACAGAAATCATCGCAAAGTCACGCGGACCTCGACCAGCTTCTTTATGACGGTCACCGGTTTGCACAGTACTTCGCAAACACCATCAAGGAGCACCCACTGTTGCTTTACACGGCGGCCTTGCCGTTCACTCCAACAAATACGAGCATCTTCAAGAAGTTTTATCACAGTGGCCTGCCAAAAGTTGTTTGCGGTGTGGACAAGATGTGGTCTCGAGAGTTAATCCAGCTCCAAGGCCACGATGGCTCGATTAATTCCGTCGCATTCTCGCCCGATGGATCCAAAATCATCTCGGGGTCAGATGACAAGACCATTCGAGTTTGGGATGCAAGCACTGGCGTCGAGATCCTCCCACCCCTTCGAGGTCATGATGGCTTGATTCTTTCCGTCGCATTCTCACCCGATGGATCCAAAATCATCTCGGGGTCAGATGACAAGACCATTCAAGTTTGGGATGCAAGCACTGGTGTCGATATCCTCCCACCCCTTCGAGGCCACGATGACTGCATTTGTTCCGTTGCATTCTCGCCTGATGGATCCAAAATCATCTCGGGGTCAAAAGACAAGACCATTCGAGTTTGGGATGCAAGCACTGGCGTCGAGATCCTCCCACCCCTTCGAGGCCATGATGACTGGATTCATTCCGTCGCATTCTCGCCTGATGGATCCAAAATCATCTCGGGGTCAGATGATGAGACCATTCGAGTTTGGGATGCAAGCACTGGCATCGAGATGCTCCCACCCCTTCGAGGCCATGATGGCGAGATTTGTTCCGTCGCATTCTCGCCTGATGGATCCAAAATCATCTCGGGGTCAGATGATGAGACCATTCGAGTTTGGGATGCAAGCACTGGCATCGAGATGCTCCCACCCCTTCGAGGCCATGATGGCGAGATTCGTTCCGTCGCATTCTCGCTTGATGGATCCAAAATCATCTCGGGGTCTTTTGACAAGACCATTCGAGTTTGGGATGCAAGCACTGGCGTCGAGATCCTCCCACCCCTTCGAGGCCATGATCACTGGATTAATTCCGTGGCATTCTCGCCTGATGGATCCAAAATCATCTCGGGGTCTTCTGACAAGACCATTCAAGTTTGGGATGCAAGCACTGGCGTCGAGATCCTCCCACCCCTTCGAGGCCATGATGGCGGGATTCATTCCGTGGCATTCTCGCCTGATGGATCCAAAATCATCTCGGGGTCTTCTGACAAGACCATTCGAGTTTGGGATGCAAGCACTGGCGTCGAGATGCTCCCACCCCTTCGAGGCCATGATGGCGGGATTCATTCCGTCGCATTCTCGCCTGATGGATCCAAAATTATCTCGGGGTCAGATGACAAGACCATTCGAGTTTGGGATGCAAGTACTGGCCTCGAGATGCTCTCACCCCTTCGAGGCCATGATGGCTCGATTTCTTCCGTCGCATTCTCGCCCAATGGATGCAAAATCGTATCTGGGTCAGATGACATGACCATTCGAGTTTGGGATGCAAGCACTGGCGTTGAGATGCTCTCACCCCTTCGAGGCCATGATGGATGGATTAGTTCCGTCGCATTCTCGCCCGATGGATCCAAAATCATCTCGGGGTCAGATGACAAGACCATTCGAGTTTGGGATGCAAGCACTGGTGTCGAGATGTTCCCACCCCTTCGAGGTCATGATCATTTCATTCGTTCCGTCGCATTCTCGCCCGATGGATCGAAAATCATCTCGGGATCTTTTGACGAGACCATTCGAGTTTGGGATGCAAGCACTGGTGCCGAGATGCTCCCACCCCTTCGAGGCCATGATGGCTCGATTCGTTCCGTCGCATTCTCGCCCGATGGATCCAAAATTATCTCGGGATCAGATGACAACACCATTCGAGTTTGGGATGCAAACACTGGCATTATGTTACCGCATCCACAAATAGCAGCTGGTGATATCCCTAGGCATGCAATGATGCTAGGGCGGTGGATCACAAATATTAATACCGGCAGGTATATGGGAGTGCTTCCTGTCGGTGCATCCTTTAATTCTGGGCAAGTTCGTGGGTCTACATACGTCGGATGGACGGTGGAACATAAACTCGTGCTTATTCATTTTCCTGAGCAGTAGAAATTACCTCTTGGTATTTGTGTATTAGGGCCACACATCATGAACTTATCAGTATAGTAGGGGCCACCAAGCGGCAGATCCAGGGCCATTTTCAAGTTCTCATGTGCTTAATTCTTAAGAAGTATGGATTTGGGTAGTAGACTGCAATATATGTGATTAGGGCCCATTCACAACGATAGATGAATGTAAAATGATGAACCCAGTCGGTCTAGAACAAAAAGAGATGTACTACTTCAAGGCAAGCCACAGGGATAGGCTTCCTCCTTAACCCGCTGCCACTCACGGAACTCGTCCCGCTCTCTTCACTCGACGCGTGGATCGTTGTCCTGCTCTTGTTTGCCTGTGCATTTATCATCGATGATGGGCAACAGCAGTTGCGGGGAGAGGGAGGCGCAGTACGCAGTTCCAGTGCATGCTGAACGACATCCAGTGGTGGATGCGCTTGGGTGATATAATGATCGCAGTGCGTTGGACGATGTAACCATATAGAGCACGTTGATTTTTGCTTCAGCATTCGCGGTTGCGTTGACTTTTGGTTGAGGAGAGTAATTTGAAAAGCGGGGGTGAAAAGACGGACGAGGAAGAGGAAGGGAAGCTGGAGACGAGAATAGAGCCAGTTGTAGATATTTCTGTTGCTGGGAAAGATGGGAGAGGCCACTACATAGCCTGAGAACGTGTTGTCATCGCTGCCTTAGCTGACCACATATATCGCGTCCGCAGCTGGAAGAAACGCTCCATTTGATCTCAAGCACTCGCGTACCGCCATGCAAGCTGATCTAGACCGGTTCCAAAGACAAAAGTCGCAGATTTGAGAGAGAAGAGAGGTGTGTATCGCTATGGCAAATGGCCATCGGGATTGGGCGAAAAAGCTGAGTCGGTGGCGACGGCAACTTTTTTGTTTGCTGATGAGTGCGATGGAAGAATTTGGAGGCGTGGGAGGGCGCGAAGGAGATTGAAAAGATTCCCAATCATCCTAATCGGCCGCCTCCGCCTTTGAGGGATGGAGAAAGTGGGGGTGGGGGCGGCGCTGGTGCTGGCGAAGGACAGAGTGTGAGGAGGGATTCGACGGGGACGATCAATGGGCGGTGAGGAGTATCGTGCCGAGTTGTTTATCGCTGAATGCAGCTCGACCCCGCGGTAAGAACTCCTGAGCGACCGTCTCTCTGGTTTTGGTGATTCCGGTAAATAAGACGAGGGGATAGACTCGTCACGCTCCTCCCCCAGCCCATCCTGCGTCACCTCGAACTGAACATGCTTCTAGTGGCGGTACGCAAGGAGCTTCTTGAAGATGGAAGCGAATTGAGAGTATTCGTGTAAGGGCTCTGCCCAGTTTTGGTCGAGTTCCTGGAGCTGCAGTCGCGTGGGTTAATAGCAGCTGAAGCCGCAAATTAGGGAGTTCTTCCCAGTTGGTGGTGGAGATGTAGGCAGCGTCTACCGCTTGCCTGGTCTTTTCGATGGCAGAAGCCGTTTCGTCCGACTCGTTCAAACTGAATCCGTTGAGCGCCGCGCCCAAGTCGGAATGGTAGCATAATCTTTGTTCGTCCAGTGAGCACAGGTATACTATCCATACAGCGGACTGAGGACGTACCAGCGAGACGGTTGAGAAAGGTGCCTTTTTAACGGCATAGTCGCTGATGAACTGCTTTGAGAGGATGAGATGGACGATGACGGTCGGGCAGAGCTTGACGAGTGAAACTCGAATTCGGAGTAGCGGTGGCTACTATAGCGTCGCCTGCGGTGGTAGCCGAGTGTACTGGGCGTCTGTGATTTGTGGTCGTCAGAGTGGAAGAGTCTATCATTCCGTCTTTGACCTGGGGGAGTCTGTGAGTGCGTGCGAGTAATCAATCAACCAACCATGATATTCGCGTTGGGCGACCATGGCGTACTACTACAGCCTCGTATAGATCGGAATCGGAAACGGAAACAAACAGAGTCAAATACTGTCTCGACTTCCAGGCTGCCTTTAAGAACGGAGAACTGACGTTATTCGTGCACCACATCACATGCACCACATCAAAGCCAAAACCCCTCGAAACGCTTCTAACCCTGTTTACCCGAAAGAAACGCGACATCCTCGAGCACCACACGTGCCCTGGCGATGTGCTATATCAAGAGACACATGCACGCTGCGGATAGGCAAGTACTATATCACACCTCTCGAACAAAGCGCGAACGATGATGACGGAAAAGACTCAGAACGACATTCATATTCAAGAACCCGCAACTGAGTCACAATGGGGCGTTTCAAAGGCTATTAAAAATGTCAAACGACATCTTGGGAGCCAGCAGAAGCGCAAGAAAGAACGACAAATGTCCGTGGAGGTCATCCCAGCTCCCAGTATCACCGTGAACAGTACATCTCTCATTGGTACGTTGTCGTTCCAATTAAGGCGTTGAGTGGGTTGTTGTTGATTTTGTTGCTTAGGGAAAGTCGCAATCGTCACCGGTTCATCGCGCTCAACAGGCGCGGCGATTGCAAAGGCATTAGGCGAACAAGGCGCAAATGTCATCGTCAATTATCGCTATAGCGAAGACGAGGCGAGCAAAGTCGTGCAAGCCATCAGGGCACAGGGTAGAGGATCCGTCGCCATCCGTGCGGACGTTTCAACCCTCGAAGGTGTCCGACATCTTGTAAACGAATCTATGCGAGCGTTCGGCAAGATAGACATCCTCGTGCTGAATGCAGGAGTAATGAAAGGCAAACCTCTTGCAGAGGTCGACGAAGAATTCTTTGATGCTCATTTTGATTTCAACGTCAAAGCTCCATTGTTCTTGGTTAAAGCGGCTTCTAGCTATCTTCCCTCGCGTGAGTAGTCTTGATATCATTTGCATTGATCACTATCTGATATATATTCCTACTAGCGGGCGGCCGGATCATATTCTTTTCGTCCAGTATGACCGACGCACCTGGTTCGTTATCATATTCCCTTTCAAGTTTCTGGTCACTTAGCATCTCTTCACAGCGTTCATACCAAACATGTTATGCTTCCTTGCATCTAAAGGAGCAGTAGAACAAATCGCCCGTGTGCTAGCGAAAGATCTTGGTGCAAAAGGGATCACCGTCAATACGGTATCTCCTGGTCCCCTTGACACCGCGCAATTCAGGGAAGGAAAGTCCCAAAAGTGGATCGACTTCTTTTCGAGGCAAAGTCCGTCACACAGACTTGGCTTACCGGAGGATGTTGCTCCGCTTGTTGCCTTTCTTGCGAGTCCCGCGGCGCAATGGATCAATGGACAAAACATACGAGTGAACGGGGTCAGTACAATACTCTTTTTTTTCGTGCTTTACATTCGACTGACGATGTGCATTATAGGGTTCGGTGTTATAACTGGAGTATGGTGCAAATTAATATACACACATAATTTACTGTATTAAGTGCCTTTGATATACTATTCGAGAGGATGCTGTACGGGCGCGTTACAAGCGCATGTCCAATGATAGAGTCAAATGTAGAGTGTAACCGTCTATTTCCTTTATTGGTCTTCGTTCATTAGTCACAGCAGCTGGGCGAATCGTTTAAACCCGATTCCCAAACTTCAATATTCAATACTGTTGTTTGTCTTCTTCCCTAGCTTTTCATAGTTGTCGGGAGCGGTGGCGTCGTTCGTCAAGGACAGATATTCTAGATCTGATCTTGAGGGCGGCGACGATACGAGGTTATGATAGCCAAAGAAAGACATGGTTTTTTCGTAAGCCGCGAGAGCAGCCAACGGTTTCTGATATGAGCGAGAACGGCGCAAATGGGTGATCACGCGATAAACCAGAGACGTAGCGCGTCGGATTTTGGTGGGGAAATCACGATCGTTGCTAAAAACTGGAGTCATACATAGAGATGGATGTGGTCCAGAGCGGCAAGTTATCCAACCGAGCATCCCGGTCAAATACAGTATAGTAGACATTATGTACGCAAGCAACGCTACTCGCTATTCAATATTCAATATTCGATATACAATAATTAGATTTTAATCTAAGCAGTCATTTTCGCGTAATTCAAGTAAATTTCTGATCATATTGCAGCCTGCGGCCGAGTCATAATGAGTTATGGGCAGTAAATTAAAAAAGAATGATTTCGTACCCAGAAAACGCAGATATCTACGTCTTCCTATTTGCTTCCTGCTTGCGGACAGCCGCAAAGACCGGGATCAATCTCTCCACTTCCTTCCATTTACGTTTCTTCTCCTCTGGGTCCTCGTTGAGCTCAGAAACGGTGATCTTCGTCACTTCCGGGAACATGTCAGAAATAAACGCAGCAATGCGACCCGGATTCTCAATCGGTGAATCGTTTACACCGAGTTCCCGGAGTGCCCTGTTGCACGTCCCGTTCCCTAGCTGCTCTTCGTAGTTGTCAAGAGCATCGGCATTAATTGTCAGGGACAATTCTTCGAGTCCAGGACAATGTTTCGCAAAGGAAATGAGAGCGTGAGACGTCAATCGCGTTGGTACCGGCTTTTTAGGGATCATCGTGAACTTCCGCAGTTTAGACCAAGCTTTAACTATGCATGCGACGTCATCATCGTCGATGTCAAGTGTGCAATAACCATATACTCCGAACGAGCGTATATGTTGGAAATGTAGTAGAGGTGATATCGTTTGAAAGGATAATGTGACCAGACGACGACCGGCAACAGATGATATCACAAAGTCTGTAAGGGTATCATGCAAAATACCATTCTGTAAACCATTGACCACTCCGGCCCATTGTGGTTCCTGAGGTGTTCCAGTGATGAATAAATTTATAGAGCGGAGTGGCGTGGAAGACATGCACTTCAAGACTTGCAAGCAGCTATCCATTTCGCAGCGGACCATGGCAAGATGTTTGAGCACGGGGAAATTTGGAGCATTGTTTGGGAACTGCGTATCAACGATTCGACAAAAGTATAATTTGAGCGTTGTCAACGCTGGAAGTCTAGCGATGGCATTCGTGAGGGGACCAAGAGTGATGTTTTTCAGAGAGAGAGATTCTAGACCTGTCCAAGCAATGAATGGTGCACAGGCACTGGAAGCGCGTCCAGAGAATAGCTTTCCCCAAGAAATAACAGGATTGTACTGAGCACCATTCTCCGCATCCAGTACCATGGATTGAATGGAAGGACAATGCGAGACTAATGATGTCAACAAGGAAAACCGCATTCTGAGTGATGTGTTTTCCCTAGTCACAATCATAAAAACCTTCAAATGTCTTATACTGGGGGAGAGGAACAGTTGGATAAAAGGGTATACGTCGTCATTTTGGACGCTCCACGTCAGTTGCTGGAGTCGCGGCAGTAACTTGGACGTTCCCTGTTGAGCGCAAGCCAGTGACTGAAATATCCACGAGTCGAACTGGTAGACCTTGTCATTCTCGGTCGCGCCCACAATGTCGCTATGAGTGAGGATGTGGACTCGTGATGCGGCAATTTCAAATCTTTCCCAATCATTCTTCACCATTGGTCTTTGAAAATGCTAGGGTTGATGGTGAAAATCAAACAAGCGGAAAAGAAACCGTTACTCACTATGAGAACTACATCTCTTTGAAGATCTTCCCTCCACATCATATCTTCTTCGTAAAGGTCCCGTGGCAGGCAGCACATCAACGGAACAAGGCTATCCAGCTCGTACCACAGTAAATCGAGGGCGGGCTGCATCATTGCTTTGCACGACAGGCAAAGCTGGAACAATGTAAATTTGTCCTTGCGTCCGATTTGTTCGCATATTAGTCGGAACAGTTCGAGGCATTGTAATACGCGACTCGAGCTCGTCGTGGTGACTGAGGACATAAGTTGTGGGAAAGTTAAATAAAGTTTGTGTTCGGGCCGAGTCCTGCCACAGCGACAGAATGACTTGCAAAATGTTACCCATCGAAATTCTATGCAAAATATTTCTCCTCCTCTGCGATAAACCCATTCATCTCCAGATGTTGCAGAATAAGTGGCATGTCGACGAGTTTCCGTGGGCTGTGGGACAAGTTTGCAGGCATTGGAGAGGCGCATTTTTATCCTATCCGCCTCTATGGACCTCTCTGTCCCTGCAGAGCGGCAACTTTAGCGCCATCGCCATAGCGGAAATCAACCGACGTACGGCTACATACCTCGAACGGTCAAGACAGTTGCCGCTTACCATACTCGTTTCCATGGTGAATTCATCCAACATAAACTTTCCCAGCGACACGTTTCGATTGCTATTGGCCAGTTCGAATCGATGGAAAAGGGCAGATTTGGTGCTCAGGAAAGAATCTGTCCTGCTTGACCTTATCGGATGCTTTAATAAGGTACCGATCCTCAAGTCGCTGGGCATCTCTGTATACGGATTCGGAGCGGAAAAGCACTACAATGACTTCGTGACGATCGCGCCGCATCTTACTGAACTTAACATTTCCGACCCCGGAGAGACGGAAAGATGGATGTCATTACCTTGGTCGCAGTTGACGAAGCTCAGCATAGAAGTGTCGTTTGTGGAGTTTTTCGTGCAAAATTCGCGACTGGAAACAATTCTATCACAATTACAAAATCTCGAGGAGCTACGATTCGAAATTCATGACGCTCCGGACTTCACTATTAGCAGAAGTCAAGCTGCCATACGGCTTCCCCTCCTCCGTTTCCTTGAAATCACAATGATCTGTCCGGGGATATTCTCGTCGTTTGAAGTGCCTTTACTGGAACATCTCTGGTTGGATGGCTGTATTGAACTTGAAGATGTTGGCGAAATTTGTGCTGAAGAATTATCATCCATGATCGAGCGGTCGTCCTGTCGCATTCGCCATTTGACGCTTCAAGACTTTTTCGATGATGACGTAGCGCTCGATATTTTTGGGGCACTGGACGGCCTCGAGGAGCTCTGCATCAGGGACCTATCGTGTTCTCTGCTCATTGGGTACATGGCAAATCTCGATGTCCACCATTTGCCCAACTTGCGGGAGTTGCAGGTGATATGTTGTCCTGGGCAAATTAACAGAGACCTCATGACGGCGATATATCTCCTCTTGGACGAGCGGGGAAAGAGGTCCGAGTCGCTACTAGGCCTCGAGAGGGTAATGATTCAGTTGGAATGGGATCATTCAAATTGTCAGGAAAGAGTTCTCTGCAAGAGGTTGAACGTCGAATCAAGGGTCGAAATCCTTGATATGGTCTCGAAAATGATGCAAGGTTGCCCATTCATTGCTGATATTTACATCGACAACCAACCGATTGGATGACCATCTTAGGGAGACAGGTAGACTTATGACGTTAGTTCAGGTGAAAATGTACGGGGATAGTGTGATGAATATATCTTCGCCGTAGCTTGTATTTCCTTCGTTTGTTCTCTCTCCTATCAACACACCCTTCCGAATCTCTGCTGCAAAATAGAGGTACAATTGAAAACGCCGGTTTTAGTTCACGGTGAGCACATCAGCTCTCAGATTTTTCCTTTCTAACTTCATTGAAAAAAACATCAATTTCACTGTAAATTTCTTCATAAAGAGTTCTGGCTGTGGGAAGCGACAACGGCTGTAGCGCGGGGCGTTCCGTCTCATGGTACATCATGAATCATCATCGGTATATTATGAGCACTATAAAATTTATGTCACGTCTTTGGTTGACGTGTGTATACTCCATAATGGACATGCGCCGGGTCTGCTTAGCGGCGGCGGCGCTTTGCCCCTGATTTCATCCCACTCTGCGATCCCGAGGCTGTTTTTGGATACAAATCCTGAATCAACAACCCCAATTGCTCGTGAAACACGCGCATTGAATCTGGCAACGATTGAAGTGTTGGCCGGTATCGTAACGGTGAAAGGCCGACCCTCATATTCTTCATATCGAAGATAGAATAGACATTCAACATGAAACTAAAAAAAAAATTCACCATCAGCATCCATTCTTCGACCGGTTGATTGAACAATATTTCACCTAGTTCCTAGCACCCAAATATCTGGACCTTCGTCTGATGCTGGTTTCTCCTGAATCGCCCCACGGCATACCGCAGGTTTCTTGATAGAGCGTTCCTCGTATCTGGAGAAGCGGGCAAGAATGAAGCTAAATTGCACAGATCACGAATAGTCGACGAATTGAGGCTGCAGTGCTCACCTGTCGAGACTCAAGTCCCATTCAGCGCCCCCCCATGAAAACGTTATCTTGGGAAATTCCTTGCCTTCGATAGGCAGGTTACACGGGAATACATGATCGTCCAACCCAACAGAGCTTTTTATGATTTGGGAATATGGTATCTTTTCGTAGATTCTCTTTACAGCGTCGGCAGGACCCAGTATCATGTCCGTACCGCTGTCGATAATAGTTCGTATCCCGGATGCTATAACGTCGGTTTTGACTTGCCCGTTACCATCTTCATACGTCATTTTGACTTGCCCGCCGCCGATCATCCAGTTTGAATATATCGGTTGTAGCCCAGCATCATGCCTAAGCGGTACGACGCTGTGATATTCGATACGTTTTGTGTCAAACAAGTCTGGGTTTCCCGTACCATCTATGTGAAACTCGGAATGACCCTTGGTGAGATAGAAAGCAAAGACTCCGGAACTGAAGCCCGGGGTTCTTTGCTGGTAGGTGGCGTAGAAAAAGGGGTCGTAATGATTGTCCGCCAACTCAGGAAAGGCCAAGCCGAGAACGCTGGATGAAAAAAATCGATATAAATATGAATCACGCTGCGTAGAATGTGCAGCACTCACCCGTCAAGTGGCCGTCGCAGGAAATACGGCGTGAAGTGTCCGACTGTGCCGAAATGCTGTCGTCTCAGCAATATATGACCGATTTTCACGTTATCACCACGTCTCTTCATGTCCCGGGTCCCCCGTTGCTTATAGTTGATGAACCTGTGCATGCTGGAGAGTAAACGGATCCTTCATTTGCTTAAGTTCTTCAGGCGGACCTGTATTGCCATCGAACCAACATAATACTTGTGTTTGTCACGACTTGTCGTCCAGGGTGAGGGAACCCAGAGGTCGGATGATCCAGTGGCGAAGATGACATTGAAGACCTGCGTAGCAATGGTAATCTCTCCGGTCCATATGTTTTCGTCCTCAAAGTCTTCCGCTGGGTGATATTTGAGCGGTAATGTATACACAGGATGGTTCGTGTCCGAGTTGTGTTCCTGTTTTGCAGCCGCATATAAATCCGTACTGATACCACCTGAATAGAAAATGCCTACATACCTCTGCCAATGAAGAACCGCGGGGGGAACTTCTGTGAGCCGCGGCGTGTTGGGAGGATCCGTGTCCAGTGCCGTGGGCAAGTCGCGCAAGTGTGAGTGCCATGACGGCCACCAACAAGTTGATTTTCATGAAAGTCGGGAATAGTGATGAGAGGGTGGAAGTGTGGTAGGGACGTACGATGATATGGAACTTGCATGCCGCCAGTTATAGTGCTGTTACCGAGTCGCCTTGGTAGTGAAGCTGTGAAGCTTGAAGCTTGAAGCTTGAAGCCCGATATGCCCGACGTATTTCCCAAAAGTGGATTGTGTCAGTCGCGCCAAAAGATTTGCCCTCGCTTCATACTCCGCTCGGATCTATCCGCTGCACCAGTGTCATTGAAGCGCCCGCCGTGCCAGATGCTGATAAACGAATACCAGTGAACTCACCATTGTTGGGCGAAGGGCGATGTACCTGTAGTGAGAACTTGGCATTTCTCAGCGACTATCATGGGGATGCACAGCTGATATCGAGATGTAAAAAAACAAGAGGCCTGCACTTTCAATGTTACCATCTTCCATGACGAGTCTGGCAAAAGTGAGGACAATGCTTTACTACGAGTGTGTTCCAATTTGTTTACATATCAGTTCAAGGCACAGTTCTTAATGCGCGAGCCGTTGCGGATGTGGTGAAAATTATGTCTGATTGTGGCAGGTTTAAATGCCGTGCGTATACAGTCACGCGTCTATCAGCGTACCATGTACATGTCCTTGGATGAGCGCCATGAAGCGCTAATGGTATCATATCCCTGTTACGGTTTCAAGCGGTCTTTGTGTTGCGCGCTGAGCCTGCCTCGGGCCTCGAGTGTTCTTTCAGTTCTCGATCGACTGATGACTTACTCGCGGAAGAACATTAGCAGTAATAAACCGATGTTGGGAAACCCCAACATACAAAATCCATAAATAAGAATTCGAACTGACACAGTCAAGCGATCCCAAAGAGACTGAAGAACGGCTTTCAATTACTCTGATAATCGATCGATTGTCTTTTTATTTTGTAACTTGTTAAGCATACCACTTTTGAAAACAGCGATCGATGCAAACGGCTAGGATTCGGATCTAGGACGTATGATTTGCTTCCCGCCCCCGAACAGCCGCGAATATTGGGATCAATCTCTCAACTTCTATCCAATTTGTCCAGTGTGTCTGGTACCCCGTAGAGACTGACAGGCTTTTGAAAGTGGTAAAATCTATCCTCGCCACCTTCGGAAATATGTCCGAAATGAAGGCAGCAACACGAGGTGGATCATCAATCGGTGAATCGAAAATCATCAATTCCCGGAGTCCAGTGCCCAATGACCCCCTCGCAGGCCTCTCTTCATAATCATCGACATTGGTCACATCTATCTTCATGCCAAGAACTTCCAGTTCGGGACAGTACTTCGCAAAGGGGAGGAAAGCGCGAAGCGTCAATTGCAACCGTGCGTGGCTTATTATGAACGATTTCAAATGAGGCCAAGCCCTGGCTATGAGTGCGACGTCTCCGTCGTCAAAATCAAGGTAGCAAAAACCCGTGTGCTTGAACTTGGATATATGTCGAAAGTGAAGAAGAGGGGATATCGTTTGAAAGTCCATTAGAACTTCCTGTTCGCCCTCATCCAGAATCGGATCGGTCACCGAAAAATGCACAATGGAAAGGCTATCGTGCGATATGGCCGCGGTCATATTGTTGAATAATTCGTGCCATCGGTATTCGCTAGGCAATCCCTTGAAGCTTAGTTCCAAGTGTACGAGAGGTGTGCCATAGGACATTCGCTTCAGGACATACAAGCAACTGTCCATGTCGCAGTCCTCCATGCAAAGATGTTGGAGCACAGGAAAGCCTTGTACGCTGCTTGGTGCCAACGGCGAATCAGTGATGGTTTGACAACAGGATAACTTGAGCTTCATCAATGCCGGAAGTGTGGCGAGGACCCCTGTGAGAGTTCTGAGATCTATGTGGTCCAGACAGAGAGAGCTTAAAGTTTGCCATAGGCCGAATGATGCGCAGGCATTTGCAGAGTATCTAGAGAATAAAATTCTCCAAGAGGTTACCTGGCCGTCAAGCCCCGGGCCCCCCCTCAGTTTCAGTGAGCGTAAAGAAGGACATTGCGAGGCCAAGGATTCCAACAGAGAAAATCGCATCCTTTCTGATGCTAGCTCCTTGCCTGACGCATCGATTTCCAGGCTAGTTATGGTTGGTGAGAGGAAGAGAGAAATATACGGATATATTTCATCATCGATCGCCGTCCAAGTCAATTCTTGGAGTCGTGGCAACAGCCCCGTTCTTCCACGGGCAGCGCAAGCGAACGACCGGAAGATGCTACAGTCAAGCTTGTAGATCGACATCGCGAATCTACCGCCGGCGCGTGGATTAGATGAATATTCAAGAACACGGACACGTGCTGCTGCTACTTCAAAGCGTTCCCAATCGCTGGCGAGCATCGATCTTTGAAAAGACTACAGTTGACGACGTTAAATTCAAACGAATAGTGCCAGGGAAACAGTTACTCACGAGGGTAACTACCCCCTTTTTTTTTACCCGTTCCACCAGGTCGTTGTCCATACAGCGCACCAACGGATCAAGGTTATCCAATTTGTACCACAATTCGTCAAGCGCTGGCTCCATAAAGCTTCTACACGTCAGGTAGAGTCGGGAAAGCGTCCACTTGTCATCGGTTCCGATTTGTTTACATATAAGTCGAAGCAATTCGGGGCATTGTAAGGCGCAACTCGTTGCAGTTGTGGGCGACATGGTTATTCAATGCGCAGTACAACGCAGGCAATGAAAAAAAAAAAAAGATATGTAATGGATGACTCTCCGTAAAGCATTTTAGAACTGTTTGTAAGCGTCGAGCCGACGTGCCAGCTGTTCCCATCAGCGGGACTTGAACTTTTATGCCTTTCTGATTTTAGAATCTGTGGTCTCGCGACCCAGCGCGACCCCCTACATACAATATTTGTTCTGGCAAATTATATAAATCGGAGGGGTATAAACAATACCCTGGTAATATATTGACACATATGGTCTCGCGAGCCTATAAATACATGAAGGCCGGGATTGGCCCGCCGCATCCATGAGCACATCTATGCGCGTCAATTCGTATTTCCGCCAAGACGACATTGTCTGTTGAAAACTTGGTCATGGAGAGACACGCTAGTCGATGGCATAACGTGGTTTGGTCGCATAGACAGGTCGTCCCATTGCGTCAAAAAGCGAAGCATTGTGGGAGCGTGTTTGCGATGGTACCTCGCCATGCCCTCCAGATCCTACCGCCGGGGATCAAATTTTTGTAAAGCATTATACGCGGCGATCTCTCGAGCTGCGCTCTTTGTTCCTCCTTGTCCATGGCCGTGCTCTATTCCTCCAACTGTGCCACAGTTAGCTTCGGTGAACAACGGTCATGTTATCCAAGAGACTGACTTTGTACAGTGGATACACACAGACGCCCGTTCCATTTGTCGAAATAATCAATATCTCCCAAATGCTGACGGTGTCGGACAACGTTGCGGAGGTTTCGTTGGTTCGACCCCAGTTAAAGTCGTAAGGCATATCGAATATCGAATGGCGTATGTCAAGGACGGTATCGATGAAGGTAGCAATGATGTTTGGCTGACATATACTTTCCCACGGTTGAGCCTCTGCTCTCGTTTCCCAAATCTACGTGATACTATACCGAATACGAAACCTGACAACATCCTATTGAAGCACCCTTTTTTTTCGAATTTGTTTGCCTTCTATGGTCTGCCTCACCTTCTATCGCCAGGGCTTAGACTCTATGTCGGCTAATACTGGATCAAACTCTCGAGTTGCTAATCCCAACCGACAGCACGGCGAATGCTCTTACACTGGCCCTGCTACTACCTTTGAACCTGGCTCTGCTGCCCTTGCCCCCACGGCACAAAAACAACAACGAACAGACAATTATGTAATTGACTATCATTAGCTTGCCACAAAACTAAAGTAACAGGAAAAAAGTCATTAGGCTTTAAGAACCCGCTCTGACGTACGAAGAAGGTCAAACAAATTGGCGCTGGTACAAGCCACCGCTTCAGGACCTTCATCGGCATATACGACGTAAAAAACTTTTTCTTGATCTGCAGTGATAAACGCCGGAATACGAAAGACTTCATAGCATGCTTCATCTTCATTAAAAGATACAAAAGTCTCCCTCTGAAGCAGCCTCGGAGAATGTTGATATTGGATTATCTCCGTCTCCTCGAGCGAAACACGAGGCAGATTGATGACCTCTTCCGACTTGAAAGCTCTAGCAAGGAGGGTGGTGGGATAGTCAGATGGCGCGGGTTCAGATGAGACGTGAATGGCAACGGGAGACTGGGGGAATATATAAGGATATTGTTTGCTTAAGAAGGCGTTAATAGGCATGCACGCTAGACCAGAACACAAGCACGTACTCGAGCTCCACTTTGCGACGAATGAATTCCAGACAAACACGTTCTCCGTGTTCAGACATCTTTCTCATCAAGAGCCGGCAGAGAAAGTAACCAGCGTGCACCACATGAAGGTGGCTACAGAAAACAGTAGATTAACACTATCACTCCGTCGAGCTTATACGCAGCATACTCGAGCACAGTTCTGCAGTCTGTCTTGAGCACCTTCTCCGAATGTTCGATGTAACGGTCGAATTCGTCACGGCATGGCATGAAGCCCATTGGGTTCAATGAGTTTGCTTTGTATTCTTGCTGCGCTTTAGTCAATGCTTCTACATCTCTGCGCAAGATGGCTGAGTGCTCTGTGCAGGTCCTTTCGTATCGATAGAGATCTTGGGACGCTTTGGCTATAATAGCCTGCTCTGCGGCTGTGAACATTATCACCCGCAACCAGTAAGGTGGAGGGTTCTAGAGAGGAGCTGCTGCCAGACAAAAAGCTGGACTCATGTGACCTCGTGACGCCCTTTCACCGACGTCTGAATCAAGCTTACTTTAGTGCGAAGACTCATACCTAGATATTGCATGTAATGATAGCGACTCGAAACTTCCCTATTATGACCTTGACTAGACTCCTTTTATACCACTTGGCATAGCTAACTCGAGAAGGAGATCTATTTAAATACGCGTAAGTATATTGACATGGTCTCGCGAGCCTATAAATACACGAAGGCCGGGATTGGCGCCGGCCCGCTCCATCCATGAACACCTCTATGCGCGTCAATTCGTGTTTCCAAGACGACATTGTCAATTGAGAACTTGGTCATGGAGAGACACGCTAGTCGACGGCATAACGTGGTTTGGTCGCATAGACAGGTCGTCCCATTGCGTCAACAACTCCCATAAAGCGAAGTATTGTAGGAGCGTGTTTGCGATGGTGTCGTCATGCCCTCCAGATCCTACAGCCGGGGATCAAATTTTTGTAAAGCATCATACGCGGCGAGCTCTCGAGCTGCACTCTTTGTTCCAGCTTGGCCATTGCCTTGCTCTGTTCCTCCAACTGTGCCACAGTTAGTTCGGTGAACAACGGTCATGTTAACCAAGAGACTGACTTTGTACGGTGGATACCCACGAACGTCCGTTCCATTTGTCGAAATAATCAATATTTCCCAAATGCTGACGGCGGACAACGTTGTTGAGGTTTCGTCGGTTCGACGCTGTGTCAATAATGTTTAGCACGGGTCACGCATGGTCGAGTCGAATGACCTACGCTCTTGTTGGTTGCTTGAAGGAGGTGGTCTTGAAACAAACATGATGCATAACATGCTTTGAATTGCGCCTTTTTGTAGCTCGATACAGCACCAACTATACACAGCTTACAGCATATGATAGTTGCTACCCGGATAAATATGAACAGGCTAATACGAGGCCTCCATTACTCGTGAGTTGTCAGGGGTGTAATGTCCGACAGTTGTGAGATATAATATCCCAGTTAAAGTCGTGAGGCATATCGAATATCGAATGGCGTATGTCAAGGACAATGAAGGCAGCAATGATGTTGGGCTGTGGAACTGTCCGAGCGGGCTTTAAAATCGCACTCGTAATCCGAGGATCGCTGACGCTATAATTAGGTCACGTTCAATTGAGAACAGCTCTTTAAACCATTGTAAATGTAATGATGCCTTTAATTTCTTAATTTCCTGCTCTCGAAGTAGCAGAGCTAGAAACTGTATCCTGAACCTCTCACTGACGCTTCGTCTTTTTGGTATCTTCCAACGGTCCGCCGTAATAGTATATTTACAGCGGCGATATTCGGGGATATTATCAAGGCACAAACGGTAGTGCCACCATAATCGACTATCGAGTCATTATTGACAGTCGATGTTTCCGGTTCTATATGCGCCGCCGGACATTTCTTGACAGCGATGCAGCTGTTGTCCTTTGCTAATACGATGCCGGGGCATTGCGTTGCCAAAAATCAGGACCGCGTTAGAGTGTCATTTACGATTGCACCGGTCTTGATGGGAAATTGACTCGTCAAATACAAAGCCATACTGGAGCGATGTACGATTGAAGTGGTGTGTTGTCGAGATCGACCCGGAGGCCCGCACGAGATGTATAACTTGAACGAGTGAGAATGTTTAAATCTCGACAGGTGAAATTTCTATCTGACCCATCTTCAACACCTCATGTCACTGGTTGTGATGCGCATGTGGATGTCGGGGACAATACGGAGTTGTCTTAGTCGGACACACTGATTCTACACTTTGGTGAGGAATAAAGCGGTCACCGGATAAGAGATATCTTTGTCATGCCTATTAGGACAACTCATGTAGTCAGAAAGACAGCTCAATCAGCTCTAGACGTTGCCTATTCATGGACGTGTAGAAAAAATAGAAAAGATAGGAACCTTTCTGTCTCGGACACAAGGAAACAACGATGGACGTCACATCAAGAGCGGACTTTGGATCCAGATCAGAGGGCTCGGTATTTGGCGTATTTTCCCCATTAGAAGCGCAATGCGTACAACGCGCAGCAACCATCATTTGTTCTCGATGTCTTCAAACAAATATCATTTCGGCGAAAGTGCAATCGTGATTTACCGTTTAGTCTGTTCAGGTTCAGAATCTCGATTCCTACGAAGAAGCGCACCGAAAAACGGAAGTCAGCAAAATGACAGATTGGTACAACAAATGCATATGCAACATCTAAGGTCCGATACGAGACCTGAAATCATAAGAGCGACAAGGAAATAAAATAAAACAAATCTTTGAATGATGTCGTGCAAGCCATGCCTGAAGGTGTTCTCAAATCCAAATCGTATCGTCAGAGTCGTAAACATGGCGTGGCATCAAAGAAAGAGAAATAATTCATGACCGTGAATAGAAGGACACTACTCGGGCACCACTCGCATATAATTGGATGGTACGACTGCGTTGGACGAGGATCAATGATACATCGCCGCACGAACACAAGAAATACTCACTGCCCACTTTTCCGTCCTTATTGACCGCCTCCCACCATTTCCCTGATCGGTCGACAACCTCAAATAGATCCCCCTTGCTAAACGTGAGTTCATGTGGATCGGTATCACTTCCTTTATCTACACGATAAACATCAGGATCGTCAGTTTCAGGAAATTAAAGTGGAATAAGAACAAACGTACAGCTGTACATTGCCCGAGCTTTCGCCTTGCTCCCTGCGCTCCCTCTAGCACTAGGACCTCCGCTGGGGGCAGAAGAAACGGGCCTGGAATCGGTCCGTAGGTCCCCGCCCACTGAGCTATTACCAGGATTGACGCTGACACTCCGAAGGGCACTCGACTGTCGATTATCACCTTCCGCCCCCATTTCTGTCAACTGTGGCAGACCGTTTTCGTTTCGGTTCTCGCCAACTGCTTCCTCTACAAACTTGGAATCAGGCGGTTGCATCCCGGCACTGTCGCGTCTTGCTTTTCGCAGTCTTGCTGACCTAAGTCTGAACGAGGGCGGTGTAATCGGTGGGAGCTTCCCGCCTAGCCTTCCAAAGCCTCCTGTACGCTCTCCTTCTTCATTTACTACCGCTATGTTGATCGGAGTGCGTCCCCCTCCGGAACTCCAACTCCGGTCAAGAGTATAGCGGATAGGTGATGCTTCTGGTGATGAGAAATAAATCACCCAAAGGATGTCAACGATGGCTGTAACGAGCCATCCGGCAGCGGTGGCTTTCTGCGATGGCTGTGAGCCGTAGATGTTGTTGTTTACACCGATTGCGGCGAGGACGGTGGTCATAGAGGCAAGATGGGCCATTGTATTCGAGGAAGAATGGAAGGGTTGTGGTGAGAGTAGGGCGGAGATGAGCCAGACGATGAGGATGGTTTGTAGGACAAAGGCGAGCCATAGTGTACCAATGAACGCGTTGCTTACTGTAACAGGACGTAAACGCCGTCAGCCGCAGCAGATAGATGAAGGAGGTGAAAGACGGACTTTGAGCTGTTACGATGGCTTGAGATATAAACCCAAATATCCATGACGACTGTTCGAACGCCGTGAGTGAAATTTGGAAGCGGGGATAGGAGAGGGATATAAGAGGCGACGTACCACACCGAGAAATAGAGTCACGAGAAAGAAAGGACTACGGGTGGACGGTATGCTCATCGTACTAGTGCGAGAACCCGCGTGGCTTAAGCGCACAGTAGGGATATCAGTGCGACGACTCCGCTCGAGGTCCGCTGCATCCTGAGGCGTTACATCTGGTGGTGTAGGCTCTGGTGGCGGCGGAAGGACGGGAGAGACGGGCGTTGGAGAGTCAACTTTTGCCGGAGTTTGATATGTTGGTTCGGGTGGGGCGACGTCGGACATTCTCCGCTAAGATCGGGGACGATATAGAGTTGAATAGGTTGCAGGCGTTGAATTGAACGTTGAAAAAAAGGAAATGGTTGACTTTCCGCGGCCGGAGGCTATGAAAGCAACTAGGACATGTGCATGACGCGGGCGAACACGCCTGGGAAGGGATGGTTGTATTAGTATGGCGTGGGGATTCTGCCCCTGTTGGATTGACTATAATTGGTTAGCGGCGTTTTCGCACAATATCATTTGTCCACTTGCGTTGCGCTGACGTGGTGTTCATTTCAATACGGATCCGGGATATTAGCCAACGATGGTGATAAGTAAAGACAAGGACCAGATATCTGTAAACATTGTCATGCGGCCATATAGTCCATCCCAATAAAACATACACACCAGTCCACTCCGTTCTAGAAGGAGAAGATAGAGGTTACCATCATCCATGTGTTTGCCGGATCGACTCTTAACCTTCTTTCGATCATAGAGACGGAATTACCATATACTGTAGAATACCCTGATGGCCGTCGTCAAGTTGAGGCTCGACAAAGGTAGCTCTTATTGCAGAATACGACGGTGGTCATACTAGAATTGCTCATCGTGCCCTGTTTCGCAAATGCAATGATGACGACAAGATTGAAATAGCATTGCTGAGCTATTACATGTCAAGTCAACCAGACTTCGGAAAACCGCTCAACAAGCGGGTGTATAAATATAACTCGACTTACGCTCACGATTTACTTCTAGCTATCTGGCAATCTGCAGTGCTGTACGGCACTACTATCAGGAGTCGGGTGAACGTCGGCTCCCGGCACGTGACAAGTTTCTCCGGCGAAGGTTCCGGGCCGTTTACACCGTGACAGAGGTATCCTGGCTTGAAACATCGTCCTATGGCTTACCCGCTCTTTTTCCTCTCCCCACGACCGTCCTTTGCTCATTACTGCGAAGGCTACGATATTCAGCATATATTCATAGCTTCTCGCGCTTGGCAATCGCTGTCAAGGCAGAACGCGCACCGGGGAAGCAAATTCCAACGCACTTAAAGTCCGTTCACATTCATTGACGGCATCGCTCTGACTCATTATCTATCTAGTTCAGAAACCACTAGAAGCTCAAGGAGGTCCGTTCTTATACCACTAGATTTGGGACCATGCCCGTCCTTCGCCGATTATTCTCGCGACGCACTCTCGCCTACGCAACAGGCGGCGCCGTTATCTCCACGGGAGGTCTATACTGGTATCTCAGCTCCGGACCTGCCTATCCCTTGTCCACGCTAGAAACACGGAGACCACCCCCGGCGTGGACTCCACCCTCACGAAAAGAGATGTTAGATTCGCTAAAAGCGTCCGGGGTAAGAACCAGCTCAAACAACGGCGATTCAGAGTTTGATTTGCTGATTGTGGGAGGTGGCGCAACTGGTGCGGGCATCGCTGTGGATGCAGCTAGTAGAGGGTTGAGAGTTGCCTTGGTTGAAAGAGACGATTTTGGCGCCGGTTCGTTACCCCATTTGCTCGTAATTTTTTTTGATAGGTGTATTGATCATCATGAAAGGTACATCGTCAAAGAGTACAAAGCTAGTGCACGGTGGCGTCCGATACCTTCAAAAAGCCGTATTCGAACTCGACTATGATCAGTGGAAGTTAGTGAAAGAAGCTCTCCATGAGCGCCGGATTTTCCTGCAAACGGCACCATATCTATCTGCTATGCTTCCGATTATGTTACCCATCTACAAGTGCGCTCGCTTTCAAAGTAGCACATGCATTTTTTGACAAAACGCAGGTTCTGGCAAGTCCCCTATTATTGGGCCGGATGCAAGCTCTATGATATTCTAGCTGGGAGAGAAAATATGGAATCGTCGTACATCATGAGCAAAGGAAAGGCCCTTGAAACATTTCCAATGCTCAAAAGTGACGGACTGGTTGGAGCTTTGGTGTATTACGACGGTAAACCTGATCCCTGCTTCAACTACTCTTACAACTAAACCTTTGTCCAGGACAACACAATGACTCGAGAATGAACATCGCCCTCATCATGAGCGCTGTTAAACTAGGCGCTACCGTCGCCAACTACTGCGAAGTGACCGACCTTCACAAGTCTTCTTCATCTGGAAAACTCTGCGGCGCACGCGTCAGAGACACGCTTTCAGGCGAAGAATGGAACGTCCGCGCTAAAGGGGTCATCAACGCCACGGGTCCCTTTACAGATGCTCTCCTCTCAATGGACGACTCAACACATAAGCCCATAGTCCAAGCATCCTCCGGTATCCACATCACCCTCCCCAACTACTACTCACCCCGCCGCATGGGGCTGCTCGACCCCGCCACGTCTGATGGGCGTGTCATCTTTTTCCTGCCATGGGAAGGGAACACGATAGCGGGTACGACGGACAGTCCTGCGCGAGTTGAGCGGGACCCACGTGCTACGGAGGAAGATATCCGGTGGGTGTTGGGGGAGGTGAGGAGATATCTATCTCCTGATATTCGAGTAAGGAGGGGGGACGTGTTGAGTGCGTGGAGCGGGTTGAGGCCTTTGGTGAAGAATGTGGATGCGGATGGGAAGGGAACCCAGGGCCTTGTGCGAAGCCATATGGTCACTGTGAGCAAGAGTGGGTTGGTCACGGTGGCCGGGGGAAAGTGGACGACGTATAGGAAGATGGCGGAAGAAGGGGTTGATGAGGCGGTTAAGGTGTTTGGGTTGGAGGAAAAGGTGAAGAGTGGGTGTGTTACGGAAAACCTTAGGTTGGTGGGGAGTGATGGGTGGAGCAGGAATATGTTTATTGGGCTGACTCAAAGGGTGCGTATGATGATGGCGTGCGTGAGATGGTTTTGACTGATGCGGTGTTGCAGTATGGACTTGACACGGATGTTGCGAAGCACCTGTCCAGGAATTATGGTGATCGGGCTTGGACCGTTTGTGAACTTGCGGAAAGGACAGGCGCGGCTTGGCCAATTCATGGAAAACGACTCGCGTCATCGTATCCTTGTAAGTCACGCTTCTCCTGTTGTTGTTCTCATTCTCATTTCACTCCCTGTTTGGTTTACCCTCGTGCGTTCCACATGGCACTCACCTATTCTTTCCATTGTGACTCGTGCCCATTTATTCCCACCGGTAATGATAGTCATTGAAGCGGAAATTCGGTACGCCATTCGGCACGAATACGCGCAAACGGCGATCGACGTCCTAGCCCGAAGAACTCGGCTTGCGTTCCTGAACGCACAGGCGGCGCTTCGTGCACTGCCACGTGTAGTGGATATCATGTCAGACGAGCTAGGATGGACGCGCTCCGAGCGGCAGAGGCAAGTCAACGCCGCAGTGGCCTATTTTGAAACGATGGGGTTGGTGCCTGGGGATGTTGTCGCCGAGAAAGAGAAGAAGGATGTGGTTAACGGTGTTTTAAGGGAACTGGAACCGAGGGGGTGGATTGAAAATGCGGAGAGAAGGGTAGCGAGCGTCTTTGCTGGTACTTGGAGCTTGTTGAATGCGAGGGGGCTTGTGTTGGGAAGAGAAACTGCCGGAGTCGGGACCATCGTTGGCGCTGGCGAGCACGTTGGACCGTTCAAAAAGGCATATGGACGCGCAAGTTTTGGAGCAGGCGAAGTTGTTGCTTTGCGGAATGCGTTTCTAAAGCGGGTCAACGTGGATGACGAACAGCCTTGCGTTGGTGTGAAGGGGTTGGTCGAAATTATGCACGAGGTGCCTGGGTACGAAGGTGTCAAAGATAAGGACCTCAAGTACGTGCTTGAGGAGAACGGTATGGTGGCCAAGAATACGGTGGATTTCGACGAGTTTCTTGAGGTGAGTGCAGTGATTGTTTAAGCCGGACCGTGTCGCCTACTTAGGGGTATTTTTAACAGATCTGCGGGAATATCAAGGAGATTGCCTTTGCCCCTGTCATGACATCTGTCAAGGAGAGGCTCAGAATCCCAGTGGAAAAGAGCGGTGGAGGAGTGTAAGTTGTCCCAAATTTAGATGCATGTCTCGTGCGTCGTCTGATGACGGGCCGTGCAACAACGGGGAAATGTTCGTGCATATGACCTACTGTATAAAGAAGCGTCAGGCAGCACGCCGCGGATGTTGTACACGTATATTGTGCATCATCATCATTGTTGTAATGTTTGTCTCTCCATATCGCGACTGTCATCACTCTGTTATCTCAGTATTTTTTACCTTGGGGCTTCTCTGGCTCTTGCACCTGTCCACTGATTGGGGCAAGCAACTGGAGTTAGCAATTCTTATCCATTGCCGCCGGTGTTTTTTTTTTTCATCGGCAATTAGTGCAAACAAGTGATGCAATTGATGATGAACATGAACACGTGGACACCGCTTCATGGTTTATCCCTGGCTGTGGCCAATAGTGAATGTGGGATATTTCACTTACAGTTCTGATCACACTCTGATGATGATACGGAGAGATATTTATGTACTAATTAGTACGTTTGCGGAACGTGCGATGTAGCATTTCTACAAGATCCACAAGTCTTTTTTCTCATATATTCATTGAATCATGCCAAGATGTGCTAGCAAGCTGCAATTGGCAAGCGATTGTGCTTGGCCTCTGCTGGCGTGTTCGTCTACCTCAGTCGAGCGCTCGACGACGAGTAGAATTATATTTGGACCTGAAACTCTATTACCGGAATGCGGGCGTACCGAGGCTTACCGTCACCGTATTACATTGGAGATGTAATTACGAAATATTTAGGGGGGCAGATATCTTATTATTGGATGATCGAGATAAATGCCAAAAACTATCAATACAGCGATGCGAGTCCGTCGTGCCCTCTCGAGTCAAATTGCACAATGGAATCGTTGGAATGCATATGGACGCGGTCTTACGTGGCAATGATGACATGAAAATGTATGTATCCTCCTCGAGTAAAGGAAAGAAACATCACATCAGGGATACCGGTTATTGGATCGATGATCGGCGATCGGCGCATTATCCGACGTGTTTTGAATTACAACAGAAAATTTCCTCTTCTTTCTGCTTCTCTTTGTTCTTCCACTTTGTGTGGGTCGCCTGCGTTCTCAACGCGTCTCACTTCTGATGATGTGATTTTAACTTTCCGTCCAACCTGGACCCGCTGGTTGCCCTAAATGTCACGGTAGGTTATATACGTGGCAGATGGTGATCGAGGGTGAACAGACAGTGGCTACACGGATGAAAAGCTGCCAGATCATGATACAGTAGAGAGAAGCGGACGCGCCATGGCATCGCGTAGGCCGCACGGGAGTTCTTTAACCGGTCGGCGGTCGCAACTGTTCGCAACGCCGCAGCCCTGCAGGCTAAATGCGGCATGCGAGATTGCGATCAACTTGACTTCCAAATTTGGACTCCCCCACTATCGACCGTACCTTATAACCTTTGTACGTTCAATGTCGAATGGCCACCCCGCAGGCTCCCCTTTCTGCCTCTCTTCTTTCGTTTACTCCTTCTCCCTTCTGTCCATCAGTACAACTGCCTATTGACGGCTTGGGAGAAAGAGGACAATTTGCAATGCCGAAATTCTCAAGGACTATCTTGGAGGTCATCCGCCCCAGATCCGGCGCTCAAGACCAGGTTCGAGCCACCATTTTCGCTGGGTCCATTTCCTGATCAATGTGCCATTCTTGCAGGGAGGTCTTCTCAATGGCAAGGACCCAACTGTGTACGATCCAGCAGACCCCATACGTATATGGATCGTTCAAATCGGTGAGTTGTTTCACGTCAGTGTCAGAACTTTTTGCCCCCTCGCCAATGCGTGGTTCGGTGCATTTCATATGCCGCAGTGGTCATGTAGTACAGTGCGCATGTTTGGTGCCCGACACGTACAGGAGGGTGATATAAACTTTGATCTAACCCCATTGTAATATAGGTCTAATCATTGGAATGACAACCTTGCTTTCGCTAATTCTAAAACGGCTTAGGCAGCCCAAGGTTATTTCGGAGATTCTTGGTGGTATCTTGCTTGGTAGGCATCCCTCTTCGGTCTGGATCTGGTACACGTCATAACTTTTATCTCAACAGGTCCCACGGCATTTGGTAAGACAGTCGATAGAAGCAATGCGCTTTGCGGAAGTTTTTTGGACTCATGAACGTTGTATCATTATAGGGCGCATTCCGGGCTTCACAAAACATATCTTCCCATCGAGCTCGGTACCTTTTCTCGCTCTGACGGCGGACATTGGCCTTTGTCTTTTCCTTTTCCTCGTTGGCATGGAAATAGACATAGGTGTCGTGAAACGTAATTGGCGACTTTCCGCTGCAGTTGCTATTGTGGGAATGGGACTTCCGTTCGGCCTTGGGATTGGACTATCCTATCCGATTTACCATCAGTTCGTCGACCAAAGCATCAAATGGACACATTTCATGTTGTTTGTGGCAGTGGCCTTTTCAATCACTGCCTTTCCGGTGCTGTGCCGGATTCTCACAGAACTGAAGCTTCTGGACACGACCGTTGGTACCGTAGTGTTATCGGCAGGCGTGGGCAACGATATTGGTGAGCTTCCCACGTTGCCCATGTATGACCTCAGATCTTGATCGAAAACTAGTTGGCTGGATTTTGCTCGCTCTTAGTGTGGCTCTTGTGAATGCCGGTTCTGGACTCACAGCTTTATGGATCCTTTTGGTCTGCTTTGGATGGGTTTTGGTGATTATGTTTCCGGGCAGATGGGCTTTCAAATGGCTCGCAAGCTGGACCGGCTCCAGTATGTTCCATCCTTGCTTATTTTTTCAGAAATGACACTTCACCTCGCCAGTTGAGAATGGTCCCACGCCATTCTACATGACCTCGATACTTTTATTCACATTCGGTTCTGCTTTTTTTACCGATATCATCGGCGTGCAGCCTATTTTCGGTATGTAATAGGGATACTTCGTGGGTTGCCGCAATCTCAATATCTCTAGGCGCGTTCCTTGTGGGTATTATCGTGCCACGCGAGGGAGGCCTTGCCATTATCATCACGGAGAAGCTGGAAGATGCCGTTTCTATTATCTTTTTACCCCTAGTAAGTCCGCGGGTTTCGCGTTTTGATTAGTCATAACACCAGAATAGTATTTCACGCTCTCCGGTCTTTCGACGGATCTCGGCCTCCTAAACAACGGTGCGTATGATACCATTTGATGCGCAACGTGAGATCTGACGAAATTCGTCATTACAGGTGTTACATGGGGATACACGATTGCTATTATGGCCCTAGCCTTTACGGGAAAATTTGGTGGATGTGTGCTAGCTGCGAAATATGCGGCCGGGTTCAGATGGCGGGAAGCGGGCGCCATAGGGGCGCTTATGAGTTGCAAAGGGTGAATTTTATTCTATTTTAAAATTGTCGGTAATCGCTCACGTGTACTGCAGGTTGGTTGAGCTGATTGTATTGAACGTTGGACTTCAAGCAGGCGTTCTATCCCAGGTTAGTCTTGTCCGATCAAGAATGGCGTGATGTTCATTCAATGCAGCGAGTTTTTTCCATGTTCGTCCTCGAGGCTGTTGTTTTGACATGTATAACGACACCCCTTGTGTCGGTCTTGTATCCTCCTCATGTCCGGACACGCGCTTCTACAGGAGAATCTATTCAGGATGTTCAATCGCCACGCCTGTCTGGAAAAAAGACAATGCAAGACAAAAAGAAACGCTTCACTGTGGTTCTGGATAAGCTTGAACATCTTCCGAGCGTCATGGCTATTACTCAGCTCATACGCGCCGCGCCAACTATACGTACCGTTGTGGAAAACTCGGGCGAGATTACCAAAGTCACTAGTCGACCTTCCACTGGAGGCACCGGTTCCAACGAGACGTTGTCGGGTGCCATGCCAGTAGTCGTAGAAGCCCTTCGTCTCATCGAACTCTCAGATCGTGCATCGGTTGTCATGAAATCATCGGTGACAGATTATGTCATCCACACCGACCCTATGTTGTCGATCTTCAGGAAGTTTGGACAGCTGAACGACATCGCTGTTATCCCAGCTCTGACCATCGTTCCATTCGATGATATGTCGCATAGCGTTGCCGAGCATGCAGACGCCCACGATTCGGATTTGATCATGATACCTTGGCTGCCCCCGCAGATCTCTTCTCCAGACGGCGTTATAGATGCGTTACAACATCAACAACAACAGCAGCAACAACATCCGCAGACCCCAGGAGCAGCGAAACACAACCCATTCGATTTGTTATTCAAGACCTCCCACTCTAACGTTGAGAAATCAGCGTCGGTAGTCCACTCGCACTTTGTTCGCGGTGTATTCATGAGGGCCAAGACGGATGTGGCATTGTACGTCGATCAGTCTCCTCCTGGCGTAGATATTGCGGCCGGGAGCAAGCAACATGTGTTCCTGCCGTTCTTTGGAGGCCCAGACGACCGGCTCGCACTTGACTTTGTGGTGCAAATTTGTGATAATCCGATGGTGACGGCCACGGTTGTGAGAATTGTCAAGCGAGAGGGAACATTGACTGAACAGGCGAAGCTAGGTGAAGTTGAGGCTGGTAATATGATGACTGTGACATCGGTAAGCTTTGAAACGTTCTAGCCTTAAAGCGGAAGATATTAACGTGGTTCATAAATGTCAGGCACTGTCCACAACTTTCCCGGATACAGTATATGGCCAGCATAATCCCGAAGCTAGGCTGCAGTCAGATACGGCCGATAATGTGGCGTGGGACAAATACAATCAACTGAAGAGAGACCAAGCTTGGGATCCGACCGCGACGCTATCGCGCATTGAGTTTAGGGAGGTACAAACGCCTACTCCTCTGCATACCGCTCTAGAGGAAGCCTCTAAGCCGAGTGGCTTAGAGCCCGAGGGTGGTGCCGAGTCATATGCAAGGATTAGGCTGCTTGCTCGGGAGGAACACGATGGAAAACGCAAGACGGCCTATTGCCGCTGTGTGTTGGTGGTGGTTGGCCGATCGAGGAGGATGGCTGTCGAGGACCACGCGAAGGAGCTCAAGGACTTGATGCACGAGTATGAAAACGTAGGCTCCGAGGTGAAGAAGACCATTGGTGATGTGGGCGCTGCGTTTGTGGTTGCGGGCTGTGGAACGGGAATGGTGGTATTGCAAGCCGCGCATGAAACCTAGAGGTGGAGAAGACGAGAGATGGTACGAGACGGCCATGAAGGCGACGTTTGCGACGCCAGTTGACGGTACGAGAGACGAATTCAGTCCTGGGAGGACGATGAGGGTGATGAGCATTATGTGTAACGATATTTTTGACCTTAACCTCCAGCATGGAGGCTGTACGATGACGAGAAGCGATGACCTGCACTTACCAGTTATGTAGTTATGTACCTTGTTTTGTTTTGTTCTTGCAGCTGTACACAGTCACTTGGACTTTGTGTGGGTATGCAATAAAAAAGATTCCATTAGACTTGTCAGCGTGAAGTACGTCATCGTTGATGTTGTTACAAAACGTTATTACGTCAGCTCGCACCTCTAAGCTCTTCACTCTGGTCGCGAGTACTCGGATGACTATAAGGTATTTAACCGCAAAGTTAGCCCAACAGGTGAAAGAAACCTTGTTACGAAGTTACACTTTTAAGTGACCAATTTGGGACAGATCGATGAGGAACTAATGAGCGCAGCTGGGGCATTCAGCCTCGACCAGGTAAGAAACAAGTTGTGAGGAAGAGACTACGCCGAACATTGGCACCCGCGAACAACGACACAGCTAATGGAGCTAGCTGGCCTATCCTGCGCTCAAGCCGTTGCGAAAGTGTACAGCAGAGAAAGGTACCCCCGCGTGTTGGTTTGTTGCGGGCCAGGTAATCAAGGTGGAGACGGGTTGGTTGCCGCGAGGCATCTAGGTGCTTTGATATGCATAAACGTAAACGTGTCCCCCAAACTGAAATGTCGGCGTGCGTGTCTTTTTAGGGATGTTTGGATATAGGCCCATGGTGTATATGCCCAAGGTCAGCGGCTTTAGGAAATTCATTGCGGATGTCCTGATGGTTAGTTTTGATTAGCCAGGATCGAAGGAAATATACAAAGTAGGTGGTCTCCTGCCAGGGAAAGCACTCATACGTACTTATCGTTGAATTTTCTGCGGCAGCGTCTCAAAATCCAATGCGATAACATGAAAATTCCAACGCTCCATCCTTCTACCGAGACTTCGTCTCTGTCAGAAGCTTTACGCTCTTCGGACGTCATCTTGGACGCCATATTTGGATTCTCGTTCAAAGGGCCTGTACGACCACCTTTTGACGAAGTGTTGCGACTCATCGCTGGATGCAAACTGCCTATTGTGTCCGTTGACATTCCCTCAGGGTGGGATGTCGAACAAGGAAACGTCGGGGGTGTCGGTTTGGAGCCAGATGTATTGGTGAGTTTGACGGCGCCCAAGCTGGGTGTGAAGGCTTTCAAGGGGCGTCATTTCTTGGGCGGGAGGTTTGTCCCAAGGTGGGTGTTTGAAATGTTCTTCAGCAGAGGAGCGTATCTTGATTCTTTTAAATAGGACGTTGGAGGAGAAATTTGAGTTGAATTTACCAGAGTATCTTGATTGCGAGCAGATCGTAGAGTTGGAGTCGGACGAGTTGGAGCAAAAACTATAGTAAGGATTTTTACTTGAATTTATTAGAACTCATTTGGGACTCACTCGAGAATGCTGTAGACCTTTTCTATTCAAGGTTGAATGTACATTACTTCGTTGTGACCTCATGCAATGCTCATACTTGAGTACTTACTATTCGGGTGAATTGGTGTTTGCAGACCCTTTCCACCTCTCGCTCCATCACTCCCATTTACGACATGAGATATATACGATCGCGGTGGGTAACGAGACATATCCCCTAATTCACGGAGATACTGTGGTAATGGGGCGCAAAGTTTTGACTGTTGGGAACAGTTCACCCAGTGTGCCGGCAATTGATACCGAAATTGGCACTCCAAGTTTGTGACTTCGGGCGGTATGATGAGCCCTCGTCTCTTCATCGCATAGCCTTGAAGTGAGCTCGCCCAGAGGCATTTTCTTGTTCGTTCCCAGTTACTTGACTTATTCGGTGCGACGTTTAATAGTTCCGTTGTCATCGTAATGCAACTAGTTTACTGGCTGTAGAATTATGATATTCCGAAATGAGAAAAAACTAGTTTAGCTCCACTACCCCCAATAACTGCTTCCATTTTGATGAAGTCTAGAAAGCTCTTATCGTCCTTCTCGTTGTCCTCTCCAATGCTTCTCCTATTTACAGGCCGTCTATTCCTGGTGTAAAAAAAAAATCAAAACATTAGTTTATTTGAAATGGTGGAGCTCATCATCAAAAGATAATCAAGCGTTTAGTCCTGGTCCGGGGGCGTCGCAGTACGTGATACTTAGTCCTTGTCATTGGGAAATTTTTTCTATCTGTCAACTAACAAACAAGAAATTTGATAAACTATGTTCCCGGAGGCGAACACGCTAGGACAACATTCGTCGTAAGTAGCAAAATTAGCGGATTGGTAAACTATACTTCCAAATTTAGTTTTACGATACTCGCACCAACGGTTGCATAATTGAGCGCGGTATTTCTCTTCGGTTGTAGTGCGGTGATATGTTCGCCTTGATTGATATGACACTTTCATTTGATCCACGTTGGCACAATGGATCAAGTATAACGTTTCGCGCGATGTAATTCCCGGTAAGGGTGAGAAGCATCGTTTATGCGATAGTTAATCAAGCGAAGTGGTAGATTTTTGAACTTGAGTAGTGAGTCCGAATGTGCCGTCTGTAATTGACCGCCCAGTATCCGTCGCCAGTCAAAACGGGCATAGACTTCGTCCCCAATGACATTCGCGCTGATGGACCAAATGTAGACGGGAGCCCTCATGTTACGAAGGTGGTTGTGCTCGTACACACGCCGTGGTATCAGAGCGAACTATCTCCCTGCTTATGTCCCGGGTCCCGGGTGATACTTCTTTCGTCACACTATCACCACATCTTACGATATGACGACATGGCTTCCTGTGCATGTTGCTTGGCTTTGACAAATTACGAGAATGTGCCGTTTGCGCTCACGAAAAATCAAACATTTTTGCACATGGCTCCTTTGTCGAGAAAAACAGAAGTAAAGTCAGAAAAGCGATAAAAGGCTGGTAATGAATGCCAACTTTCCCCATCGAATCCTCGAAACCTACTCGACTCGTCTCTCGTTGCGTCCGCTCATACACTTCTAAACATGTTCTCTCGCGTCGCTCTCTTCGCTCTTTTGGCCCTCCCCGCCTTTAGCATTGCCACTCCCCTTGTTGCTCGAGGTGGAGGCAGCGTTCAGTGCTGTAACAATGTTGAACAGGTTCGTTTGGATGTCAATTACACTGCCGAGTTTACTAACGGCAGTTTTAGGCTGGGGACTATAGCGCACATACGTTAGAGCTCTTTAAGCTTCTCGGAATAGACGCGGGAGGTGTCAATGTACCTGTTGGAAGTAAGGCGGTTTAAGTACCTTCGTGAGGAATTGGAACTGACTGAGCATAACAGTTACTTGTACTGGGGTTAACGTCATAGGCCTTGGTGGCACGAAGTGGTATGTTAAACCTCGACGCTCTCGTTCAAACAACGTATTTAACGTTTTATTCAAAGCACCTCGCAGGAGGTTGATTGCAAGAACAATAGCTTCGTAAGCATCTATGCTAGTTTACTTCAAATTTTCACTCACAGTCCATTTTCAAAAGAACGGTGTCGTCGCCCTTGGCTGCACTCCTGTAAACGTTGGCATCTAATCTGGCGTCGGATGGGCTTTGCTTTCTGAAGAGAGCAGCTTGTGCAAAAAATTCCTTGTCGGAGAACATTGAGCGCAACTTGATACCCTTTTAGATATCATTCGAACTATACCTTTTGTTATAGTACCACACTCTTTTAGCCGAATCCATTTGTGAACTCTTTATGCATTATGACTTGAAGTTGATCGATAGCCGCCGACTTTTCGGATCATTTTGGAGCTGCACAACTAATTTCAGTCTCAGCCGTGCACAGGATGCTCCCGATTGCAGACGTCAGTTTTATTTCTGTTTCGACATCGGCAGCCAGACTTGAAAGCTTGACTTGAGATAAATTGCGCGGTTTGATTTACATAAAGGTAGTGATAATGGAAGCAGTTTGTGCATTGGTTTTCCCACGTGCTTTCAACGTCACGTCCATCTATGATCTTAGCCGAATGATCTACGAATTACCACGACGCCAATTTGCAGATCGACCACGACCAAATATTGAAATATTGATATCAAAGGTGGGTAAGCGCCTCGCGTCGTGACGGAACCGATCCATTTCTCATCGTCTGTGCTTGCAGTTACCTATTGCGCCACGTATATGCAGGACAGTGCTATCCACGCACCCTCTACTTATATATACCCCAGTTTCAGATTGTTGCACACAGCTTAGCTGCTTATTCCAGCGTACGAAGTTGCGGGAAAGATTGTGCATCCGTCAAAGAAACTCCGGTCGGCGATCGTTGGTGGCAGATATTTATATGCTCGTAAGATTGCGACATACCTTTAAAAAGCACCCTTATATTTACATTCGCGTAGTGTGAAATGTGCTATTCCTGACGTCGGCGGTAGATCAAGATGGACGTTTTGCGAAAACTTGGAATTACGACTGGTGGTGGTTGTGCTGAGTGTGTCGTAGTACGGTAAGAGTGAAATATTGGAGTGTCAGGGTAAAAGCAAAGATTCACTGGAGGATATCTAGATCGGTTTCCCTTCAGGACGAGCGGAAAACTATCGTGTCGACTTGGCGTTCTGTAAACAGCTTTTGCCTCGTTCTCTCCTTTCCGGGGAACATTAATATTGTGATGTCATTTTCACTATATTCATATTTCACCAAAACTTGGAAACCACTTGAAAGTACCTGCCCAGCGAGGTCAACCGTGACGATGCTAACACCACGGAGTTTCAAACTCGTACTCCGGCTCATACTCAGCAGTCATATCGGCCCGGACATCCGTACCTAATCTTTCAACCAAGCTTATGATCATGTGTGCAGTGGTATTCATCGCAGACGAGAGCTTCCCTCATCTCCCATCAACCACATCCTTTGCTTAAGATAGATCTAAGACATTACACTGTTCTAACGCAATGATGATGGAAGCAGTTTGTTATAATGGCGTTGGTTCACCACTTTCTCAGTGCGTGCTCACTGAGTAATGTCTCTATCTTAGCCGAACGATTTGCGAATCATCAAGACAGCAATTCCACAAATCGACGACGACCAAGTCCTGATCAAAGGTGGGGAAGCGCCTCGCTTTCAAATCGGATCAATCTCATCTCGACGATACTCTCGTAGTCACCTGTTGTGGCATTTGTGGGACAGATCAACATCTCGCTGTTGGAGAATTTCTAGCCAAGTACCCTGTACGTATTTTAGCACGCGCATATAGTGACCTGCTCACGTATCGAATGATGCATACAGCTTATCCCAGGTCATGAATTTGTAGGAAGGATCGTGCAATTGGGAAAATCTGTCAAAGGATTTTCAGTGGGAGATCGTTGCGTGGCAGATAACACTATATTTGTGAGTTACTTTGCCAAATCTTGAGAAACATAATTGGACCTACCAATGTATAGTGTGAAGCGTGCTACTTCTGTCGTCGGCAACAATGGATGTTTTGCGAACAATTAGGTGCTCTTGGAGTTACGATGCCTGGCGGTTTCGCCGATTATGTCGCCGTGTAAGTTGTTTCATTGGTCGGGAGTCGCGTGCCATGAAGCAGAGAGCATATAGTCAGAGCAAGAAGGTTTTCAAGATCAACAACTTGACGGACGAGGAAGCAACATTGGTTGAGCCAACATCTTGCGCAATCCACGGAGTTGACATGCTAGGTCCTACTGCCGGTGTGGAGGTGCTGATTTTTGGCGCGGGGCCGACAGGTGATTGCCTTAGTGTTGTCTTTACGTTTGATTGAGGTCGACTTCCAGGCCTTGTTCTCGCTCAGCTTCTCAAATTGAACGGCGCAGTGAGAGTCGTAATAGCCTCCAATAAGGGCGTCAAGACGCAAATAGCACAGCAACTTGGAGCAGGAGACGAAATTATCGAGTTGGATAGAAATGACCCGAGTCCCCAATGGGAATTGCTGAAGAAAGACAACCCTTTCGGATTTGACATTGTTGTAAGAATCACATCTTTTCGTTGAATCCGAGCACCTGACGTCTAACTGACATAGGTTGAAGCCACAGGTTCGAGCAAGCTTGCGCAGGATGCTATCAATTACGTGCGCAGAGGCGGTACTTTGATGTTATATGGCGTATATGCAGAAAGGGACAAAGTATCGTATTCGCCTTCAAGGATATTCGGGGATGAAATCAAAGTATGACAACACTATTTGACGTACTCAACTCTAAATTCTGAATTGTTTCACAGATTATTGGGTCCTTTGCTCAGTCCTATTGCTTCCCACGTGCTGTGGCGTACCTTGAGACGGGAACGATTCGCGTCAACGGCATTGTACGTGTTACCGTCCTCGTGACATCTAATGAATAAAATAACTTGATTAGGTTACCGATACTTTTTCAATTAAGGACTATCAGAAAGCGTTGGATAAGATGAATAGCAAGCAGGCGTGTAAAATAGTCATCAAGCCGCAATAGAAGAGAAGTCAGGGCTAAGCAAACATCGTCAAGGTTTCCAATAGATAAAAATACCTACTGTTCGGCTAAGCTTATTTGCGGCGCAATTAATCACAGGTGCGATATATTTGGGCAGTCCATATGGTCAACTGTGAGTCTGAAGAGGTCGACAACGTTATATTCTCGAACTCACGTATCATGATTACGGTATTAAATGGCGCACGGGTCTAGGAAAGTGGTGTTTCGGATGGCGCGGCTTTTCGGAGATCATCATTGCTTCAGGAATGGCAGTTCAATTCAGTCGCAGTTGATGCTGTGACGAATCAGACGCACAAGACCACTATTACTGGAAAAGGCAGTCTTGGTTCAAACGTGTGCAGTCAGCTCGGCCAATCAGAAGCGATATCAAGCACGTTTCTAATGCACACGAGCAATCTTAACAGGCGGGTCCTCAGGGGCTTACAGGGGCCTCATTTCCTGGGGTACGCACGTCCCACACCAAGCGACTTCTATCCTCTTCTCAACATCTTGTGTGTTGAGTGTACAGCGTTCGGCACTCCTGCGGCCAGCATACAAATAGTCCACAACAAGACGCACATCTCCGACCGTTCTCAACAGCTGCACATCAGCCGTCCGCTCCCACTATGGTCAAGCCCATCCTCCCCCGCCACGAGCTACCCGGCAGCACACAGCCTGCTCAAGCAAGCAACGTGGATGCGACGGTAGATGAAGCACCACAGCCTCGCAGGAGGGGTCGCAAGCCTGGGCCACTATCCCGTACCGCCCGTGAGGCCCAGCGGAAATTAACCACTCCATCATAGAAAAGGCAAGGCGGACGAAGATAAATGAAGCCCTTGGTGCCCTCCGCCAGCTTGTCCCTGCAGATTATGGAAGGCGGAAGGACATGGATGCCGATAAGCAATCCGGTGATCACAACAGCGAGGATGAGAACGACGAAGATGAAGAAGATGACGAAGGGGACGGCGATGTATGGCGCTCCGCGGCGGAAGACCGCCGTTACGGACAAAAAGAGTACGACGGGGAAAAAGGAAGAAAAAGAGTTCAAGCTGGAAGTCCTCGAGCGCACCGTAGCTTACCTTCAAGACCTAACGGAGCGGTGCGAAGACCTTCAGAGGGAGAACCAGCAGTTGCTAGGCGTGCGTCGCTGCTCTTGTCAGGAGGGCTCCCGCGAGCCAATTGGAAGGAAACGGAATCGCTCTGAATCGGCAAGCTCCGTTGTGGATAGTGATACCCAGTCGGCGCAGGTATGAACGTCCCTCCAAGCGCCCATGAGCCTCTTCCACCCATCTCATCCTGGCTACCTCTTTCCCCCGAGTTTGTTCGCCATTCCACGGATTTACCTCCACCGAGGCATACCACGGTTGCACCGGCGTTGCCTTCATACCTTCCTACACCCCCCCTCTGCCCTGTTTCAGCCTACTCGGACACCCATATCCCCACTGAGTTCAACTTCTACCACAAAGGGTTCTTACATCCCATCCCTTTCACTTGGACCAACGGCCCTGCCGCTTCCTAGTTTGACCACGCAATTGAGCCCGGTCAGCAACAAGCGTCGTCAAAGCATATCTCAATCTCCCTTGTCTCAAACCTCCTGTGCGTCCGTGTGCCATGCCGTTAGAGCCAACACTTAAACTTTCCCTTTTAGCTATCTCAAGCAACAAGGGTCAACGGGTAGATGCTTCGCCGACCTCTCCTTCCCACACCCGCGAAGACGAGACTGCCGCTTCGTTGCTGTTAACGATGCGTCTCCTCCGCTCCCCGTCCTCCCCTCGTCATGTTACAACCACCTCACCCTTGATAACGGCCTCCGTAACCTCACGCAGACCAAGTATATCAGGCCGTCTTGCACCACCTTCGCCACCTTCACCAAGATTGCCGCGCCAAGAGAAGTTGGCAGCGGGATCTGTATCGGATATGCAGAAGAAGAATGCACTTGAATATATCCCCGTCTCTCGGACTGCTCGCGAGATCCAGATGCGAGGCTCAGCGCAAGTTGAGACGCCTGGATCATTGCTAGGCTTAACGGGGCACAGAAACAAA